>PVKB01003850.1:0-173706 GCA_004027205.1 Ctenodactylus gundi | reverse complement strand
CCCTGTAATCCTTCCCGCTCATGTAACAGTTCTGGACTAACTTCCTCAGCATTGTGCTTTCTCAACCAAATTCAGAACAAATATTTGGAGTAATATGTGAGGTGGGCTAAGGGAGGCAAGCAGGAGGGTTGAACGGAATAGGGTCATCTCACAAGCCCCCAGCGCTTCCTCTGTGCACTGTTCTCTAGGAAGCGGTTCTCGTGTCCCCACCACATGTCCACGTTGCAACATTCCTTCCTCACTCAGGCCAGTAGACTGATTTGCGACCACTTTTCGTGGAAGCCTCAGTGAGTCAAGGAGCCAGCAGGAGGCCTAGTGGACCCAACTGGACATCTCTGCCTTTAGGTTGCCAGAGTACTGCATTCTCCAATGCTTATTATCAGAAGGAAACTCAATGATTACATGGCTGTACCACAACACAATTTTACTTTTTAAAAATTCAGGCAGATGTGCTATCATGAACCGTGGAGTAGCCACCCCACACTACCAAATCTCTAGAATAGTGACCTGTGTAGGGAACAGGAAGATAAAAGCCCTTCCTGTCTTTCCTAAGGTTGAGCATTTACATTCGTAGTGTCTTGGTCTCCCCAGACACAAGCTATGAAGCAACGGGTGTACATTTTGAGAGAAGCCAGCATTTCATCCATGAGTTCCAACCCTCTAATCTGGGCCCACACCCACCTTAATCCAACTTGGAGCTGCCACCCACTGGCTTGTTCACTGATGTTTTCCAATACATATTCTTGCTCTTTGGTATGCAATCTCTTCACTGCAGAAGCAGACTGTCCTTGACTCGAATGGTGTATGGGCTTATACTTCATCTACCTTACCTGGCACAAAGAGGGCATGCATTCATTTGGGGAAAAGAAGAGAGGTTAAGGACTATTCCACCCCGTGACCTTTCACTTAAAAAAAAAGACTGCTGTTGGCCCATCAGAATTATTTTCCTATTTGCTAAGAAGTTTTGATAAAATGTAGGGTATATGACTTTACTGTAAGATTGATGAGGTTATGTTCCGGATCAGCGGTATAAAAATTGCATTGCGAAAAAAATTATCTTTTTGCAGTTCAGCAATCACTTTTATGTCCTCCAGAAGTGTAGACCCAGTTGCAGGTACAATCAGAATAGCCCAAATGCAATTTAGTTGGCCTAGCTCTCCACTGCTGAATGAAATACCTCAAAACACAACACAAAAGGGAAAATGTTTATTTTGGTGCCAATTTTCAAACATCTGAGTCCACAGTTAGCTGTGTCCTAGCTAGAAACATCAAGACAGAAGGACAAGGGCCAGGAAAATTGGTGAAGTCATAGCCTGGCTAGGGAGGGCATACAGTTTCTGGGTTGTACTTCATGACACACCCAGAAGTTAGCTTCGCTAACTTCCTTGGTGTATCTCAAAGCAGTGAAAGCTGACGACCTAAATTAACCATCATGATGGCCTTCGAAATGAGGTGCTGAGGTCTGCCCTCTGACCGTTCCTGTAGAAAAGCCCCAGGGCATCACACTGCTGAGCAACAATCCTCTCTGAGCACAGACAATCAATTTTAGAAGACAGGCTCTTTCACCCAATCAAGCAACATTGGAGGCATATTTGTGTTCTTAAGAGTTTTTGATTTGGGGTGAAGATGGCCCTGCTATTGGGGAAACACAGAGTTTCTCCAAGGAATCCTAGCAATGAGACACTTTTGCTCTAATATAGTATTAGAAAACTGCAGCTTTCTGGCAAACTTGCCATAGGGCATCAATGAAACCCAAGGATGACCTAAGCCTGTGCACCTTCACCTAAGTGATCAGAAATCATGTTGTCATAATAGATACATTGCATTCTCTGGTAACAAATGGGAACAAAATCGTACTCCTCACATACCAGTTAACTCAGGTGGATTAGGACAAGCAACAGCTGCTCAGTTTCACCTGAGCATTCCAATGTCAACTTCCAAACCAGCTGCTGACAGCAAGCTGCCCAAAAGCCTACACCGAAGATCGGGATACAATGGTTACAACTTTTTCCAGATGAGGATGTTGTGGGAGATACTCTTAAGAAATTAGTGGAAGCGCTTCCTCAGCCACTGAAGTATCCAGATGTCTAGATGAGTCCCCCCTAGAAGAAACAGAGGCTTTCCCGCAAGTGTGGTTGTCACCGAAGATGTTTGACTGTGGGAGAATGAGAATTATAGGCAACAGCAGGGAGGTGGCTGAAGGTTCTTTCTGGTAACTCTCTGACCTGAGGCAGAAGAAATGACAGCCCCAGTTCACCAGCTCCTCTGTGGGAATCACAAACAGAAGAACCCTGTTATGCAATCAGATTTGAATGTTGGAAACTATTGTAATAAAATTGCTTATTGGGCTTTTTTAAAAAAAGGTTTTAGTCTGTGTCCTGGAAAGCTCTTAGCAGGGTTGGATTGCAGTGATGTTCAAAGACATCTTGTGGGCCTGAAACGGTATCAGTCCTGTAAATTAACAGAAAGGGGATCTGATAATACAAAAATTTTGAAACTATTTTTCCCCAACAGTAATTACTTTGATCAGTATGAATTAGTGATAACCAGTTACATTAAAATGAAAGATTAGTGCACACACATGGTACAATTCTTTTTCTTTCGTTTCCCACCCTTCAACCTTTCATCACCGGCCTTTCCATAAATCCATCCATCAGTGTTTCCTGTTTCACTCTAGTATATACTTATACTTTGGGTTTCACAGGTTAGACAAATCATGCAGTCTTTAATCTTTGAACGCTACTATAAACTCAAGTTTGTGAGTTGCATATATATATATATGCAGCAAACAGGAGAAGATAAAATTGTTCCAACAATACTTGCTGTGTTAGCTGAAATTGGTTCTGATGGTCAATTTTGATTAAGGATTTAACAGGACTATGCAAAGAAAATTTTCACATATCTACATTTATTGTGAATGCTACAGGTACGAAAAAAAGATACTCAGTGAAGTAACTGAAAAAGAAATTCTAAAAATGGAATCTGGAAAAATCATGTCTTAAGACTGTTTCCAGGTCTGTATTCTTTAGCTGGTACAGTTGTTTTTAGTGGGATGTTGAGATGCACTAGGAGGAAAGGACATAATAGTTTTAAAGGCTATGAATAAGCACCAAAAAATAAAAAGGCAACCCAAAGAGGGTGAAAGTACAGAGCCCAAAGAGAAGTGACTGTGCTCTTGAGAAGGAAGGCTTCAAGTCTTTTGTCCTGGTTCGTGTGCCATTGTAAAAATCCTGAGTGTTTGTTGCAGACAAACTCCTTTTCAGGAGGGGCTGTCACAATGCTCTGGGAGTAGGCGTCACCCACTGGAGAGGTCGTGGAGGGGGTGCCGGCCCCGCATTTCTTCACGGCTGCAGGGCCCCCGCACAAGCCCATCTCCTGGGTGGGAGGCATCTGCCGAGGCTCTGCTTCCACTTGCGCCCATGTCCACTGGGAACCTGCTCAGGAAGATGTACAGGTGGGCGCAGCCCAACCCTGCAGGCTGCCATGGTGGTTACAGCATGTAAGTAAACTCAAAGGTAATGGATTTTCAGAGCTGTAACCTTTTCAGTATGATCCTACCTTTGTCATCTGTGTGCGGAGATGACACTTCCAGTGTTCTCCAGTCCCCAGGAGACCACGGCTCCTTCTAAGGTTCTGTGCATTGTCTCGCCTGGAAATGACAGGTAACATCTAACAACTCAGGCCAAGCCTGAAGAGTGCTTCATGCTGATTTCCTAAGTCTCTGTAACACAAGAGTTCCTGGAAAACATTTTATGTGTTGCAAAGCATTACCTACACCCTATGGTTTGGAGGTGGAGTGTCCTCCATCAGCCTCATATGTGTACTAGATGTAGTGGGGTAACTGTGGAACCATGTACTGTTTGGAGGCAGAGACCTGCTAGAAGGGGCCAATGCTTGGGCTTTGACCCACGGGAATTTTGTCAATTTGAGACTGCGGAGCACCCAGGGCAGAGCCTTCAGATCTGAGTCACTAACTCCTGGGCCAGGAAGTGAGATGGGGGCCGGACTCCTAGCTTGAACTAAGTGAAGGCAGGAAGAAGAAACACAGTTACAGCTTCTCTCTGGGAAAGCTCTGGCCTTTCCCTGAGTCTCCACGCGTCCACGCCTTCTGTCTTCACCTGGCTGCCGTCTGCAATGCTGTGAGCAGCTCTTCAGCCTCTGCCACCTGCTTCCACTACTGTAAGCTGCCCATGAAAGTACTAGGTGGGACACTCTGAAACTGTGAGCTGAATAAATATTTCCTCCTGTAAGCTGTGAAAGCTGGACACTCGGTCACAGCAACAAGAATGTAACTAAAGCACTATGTCATTAGGGGGGTTGCTCCCATCACTCAAAGACAAGAGGTCTTCTGAGAAACATCCTTCTTTTCACTTATCAAAGTAGGTCATGTGGAGAAAAGAGCAGCCAACATCCTTGACTCTGATCTCACTGTCCGTGATGTGACATGAATAACTTCCAAACAGTATGTTTTTCCTGTGTGTGATGTTTCACACTGTGCCTGAGCTACAAGCCTAGGCCGGCTGGGCATGCAGAGGGCTGGCAAAAATCAACAAAAGGATGTATTTCTAGAAGCAGAATTGCTGGCTCATATGGTAATTAGTGTTTAGCTCTTGGATGAACCACCAAACTGTTTTCCACAGAGGCAGCACTATTTTACATTTCTACCAGTAATGTGAAGGGTTTCAATTTCCCTACATATTCACCAACAGTTGTCTTCTGTGTTTTTATTATAGCTCTCCTGGTAAGTAAAAGAAGTCATTAGGTCTTGGGCAAAGCTCAGTGACTAATGTTTGTTTAGGAAGAACAAAGTCTTTGGTTGACCCCCCAGCACCACCTCATAGCTGGGAATGGTGACACATGCCTATAAGTCCAACAGTTGGGAGGCTGTGGCAGGATTGCTGTGTTTGAGGCCAACCTGGGGTACACTCAAAAAAAAATAAATAAATACATAAATAAGGATGGATGGAAGGAAGGAAGGAAGGAAGGAAGGAAGGAAGGAAGGAAGGAAGAAAAGAAAAGTGGCCACTAGGCCATCAGTGTGGTTTTAATTTGCATATCTCTGAAGCTTAATGTTAAGATTCTCTTCAGAGACCTAAAACTGTCCATTCTGTGCTTTATCACATTTTTAGCTGATTGTCTTTTTTTAATACAGTTGAGACATTAATCTTTGTTACACATTTTTATAAGTATTTTCTCCTGTTTTGCAGGCTATCATTCTCTTGATGTTCTCTGATGTCTAAATTTTTAATTCTGATAAAATTATATTTATTCTCTTGTTCATGCTTTTATGAACTCTGAAAGTTCAAATGATGAAGACATATCCCTGTTGCTTCTTTGAAATGTGTCATGGTTTTAGGTCTCATATATTTGTTGTTGTTCCACTAGAAGGAACTTTGGATTTGTGAAGAGTGGTCTATAGGAGCTTAGTTTTATTATTCTACTCATGAATATCCAGTTATCCCAGCACTGTCTACTGGAGAGACTTGTCTTTTCTTGTGGAATGGACTTGGTGCCCATGTTAAAATCAATTTGTCAGAGATAGTGAGTTAAAGCAATTTTTTAGAGCTGTGAAAGGAACGAGAAGCAAATGGCAACCCTGGATGGTTGTTACTGACACAAATGAACCAGCAGCAGGAACACAGCCAGCACATTAGAGTACCTGACTACTTCTCCCAGCAGGCAGAGGAAATGGCATCCAAGATTCCACCACAGGGCTAGCCTGAGGGCAAAAGTCACCTACACTGGCTTAGCTGGTTTAGCACTTCACTGCAGATGCTAACTGGTAGGTAAACAGGGTAGTCAATTATGGAAGCTAACTCCTTTGTGCAAAACTTACTGGCCACCTACTTTGTATCAAATACTGTCTTAAGGACATAATGGTGACTGAAAACATACATGTTCCTATCCTCATGGAGCTATTAAATCTAAGGATAAAACAGGAAGGTTAAAAGTCAAAAAATCGGGAGGGCTTGAGAATCTGAAATTCACACTGGAACAGGGATGACTAACAAAATAATCAAACTGAACTTTCGAAAGGCTTCTAAATGGCAGTCAAGTGGCTAATGTAGGGGCACTCAAGTACCAATGTATCTCTCAGGAATAATTCCAGTTAGTAAGCAATAGTAGTATGGTATCAGTGCAAAAAAACATCCTTATCAACTGTTATACACAAAAGTTGAATACAACTGTGTATTCCATAAACTTAAAAGCAATGGCCTAAATTATGGCATTATTCTGAACAGTGTTTCACACAAAGTAATTCATAAGCAACTGTTTAAAAACATGTTGGTCTGTTTTAGAATTAGCCCTAAAAGAGGTGAAACCCAGAACAGGCAGGAAGTCAAATGAAATTATGCCTACTGACACTATCCTTAAAACTTTCCTGTCTTAATATAGTTAAAATGCACTTAAGACTTGGCCAAAGGAAATACATACAGGATTGTCATTAATGGCACTAAACAACAACATATTATCTCATGTTTTGCCCTAGCAAACACAAAAGTTCTAGTTTTGATGACAAATTGCAATGGCGGTACCTTATGGATAATCTTGATGTAACACAGTTTAAATTTTTGTTCCCACTGATCACTTGAAAGCCATCTCTAACTATCCCTGGACTATCAGTCACTTTCCCATTGCTGGGGGAAAGTTCCTGACATATACAACTTAAAGGGCTGGGGGTTTAGCTCACAGCTTCAGTCCATGGAGGCTTGACCAAAGGCTAAGCACAGCTGGGAGTGCTACTCAGTCTTGGCAGCCAAAAGCAGACAGAAAAGCAAGACAGGAGGGGCTAGGGTGCCTAAGGTCCCACTCCCAGAATCCATTTCCTCAAACGAGGAAAATGTTCCACTATGAACTCCTCAGCTGGGTAAGCCACTGTTGAGAATGTTACCCTCATGATAAAATCACCTGTCCAGGAAACTACTAATCCTCTTAAGTTCATCTTCAAGTTTCACCAGCCTAACTGGGTTCTCACAAGACCCCATGGGCACAGGACTATCCTGAAGAGCTGCTGGAGTGTCCTCATAGGTTCTAAGGGTGCTGTGATACTTTCTGTTTCTGTAATCTTTGACCTCTATTCAAAATTACCTAACTCTAGGAGGCTTGGCTCGGTGAGAACCAGGCCAGGCCGCTTCTGAGGCAGGTAGGCCTCTAGGGGACATCTTCCCCCTGCTGCTCGCCTCAGGGGCCCACGGCAGAGCCTGGGCTCGGCTAACATCAGGCAGGACCAGTCCAGAGGAGGCTGGTAGGATTCACGAACATTTTCCCCACTGCTCCTTGCCTTGGGGGCCTGCGGCGGAGCCTGGTCTCAGCAAGCACCAGGCAGGGACACTCCAGAAGAGCCTCCTAGGCCTCCAGAATATCTTACCTGTCGCCCCTTGCCTCGGGGGCCAACAGCGCAAGCTGGGCTTAGCTAGCGCCCAGCAGGGCTGCTCCACAGGGGGCTGGTAGGTCTTCTAAACATTTTCTCCACCGCCCCTAGCAGCAGTGACCTACGGTGGATCCTGGGCTTGGCAGTAGGTCTCCTTGCCATCTTTTCTGCTGCCCCTCACAGCAGAGGCCTGCGTGGTCACTGGGCTTTGCGAGCACCAGGCAGAGCTTCTCCGGAATAGACTGGTGGGACTCCCCACCACCTTCCCTGCCACCCCTCACAGCGGAGGACCGCACGGAGACTGGGCTTTTCCAGTACTGCACAGAGCCGCGTCAGACTAGACCTAGGGAGATTTGCTGCCATCCACCTCCCCCACTCTTTTCAAAGGTGGTCAGCACAGAAGCTGTGGTTTCCCAGGCTAGGGCAGAGCTGTGCCGGGGTGAGTCCACAGGGGAAACCCAGGGACAAACAACAAGAGACAACCAAAGGCAACAGAACCATGAAGAAATGTGGAAATAAATCTCCTTCAGAAAGTCTTGACATACCAGAAGAACATACTAGAAATCCTGAAAATGCAGAATCTAAAGTTGAAAATGACAAAAACTATGGTAACTTCTGGACCCAGAAATACATCAAATTAAAGCAGGAATTAAAACAGGAATTAATACAGGAAATGAAGCAGGAAATAAAAGTCATAGAGCAAGAGCTATACCAAGACCTAGCTAAGCTAAAAGAAAGCTTTGAGAAGTAGAGAAGATCAAAGAAGAAATGAACCAGAAGATAAAGAAGGCAATACAAGAATTAAGAGAACAACGCAACAGAGACGTAAGAAAAATAAATGCAGACTTCTGGCAGGTGAAAAACACACAGGTCACAATAAGCAACGATATCGAACAACTTCAAAATAGATTTTCAGACTTAGAAGACAAAATGATGGAGTGGGAACAGAAAGGCCATAAAGAACGTAAAGTTAAAAAAAGAAGAAAGTGAATCATTACAACAACTGATAGATGATTCAAAGAGGAAAAACCTGAGAATTATGGGAGTCCAAGAGAACACCAAGGATGAAACGAAAGGCTTAAAAAGTCATATTCAAGGAAATTATGGAAGAAAATTTCCCAAATCTAAGAAGAAAAATGAACACTGAACTACTGTAGGCATATAGAACAAGAAACAATACGGATCAGAAGAGAGCCTCATCACAACACATCATAATTAAAGAACTAGAAACCCAACACAAAGAGAGAATACTGAAAGCGGTAAGAGAAAAACAGAAGGTGACCTACAAGGGTTAAGCCAATCAGGATAACTTCAGACTTCTCAACTCAGACTCGAAAAGCCAGGAGATCATGGAGCAATGTCATTCAAATACTAAGAGAACACAAATTCCCACCAAGACTACTATATCCAGCAAAACTATCTTTCAAACTAGAGGGAGAGAGGAAAATTGTCCATGATATAGAAAGCTTAAAGAAACTTGCAGCCACTGAGCCATCACTGCAGAGAATTCTCAAAGGAGACTTGCATAGCAAAAGAGAGGCCCACACAAGTGACCCCAGAGGGGAAAAAAAGACAAAAGCTTGAGAATGAGCTGAAAAAAAAGTAAACCCAGTAAACAACATGGAAAAACTAAAACTATGGCAGGACACACCAAACATACCTCAATAATTACCCTAAACGTGAAAGGCCTATCAAAAGACATAGACTTGCTGACTGGATCAAAAAACATAAACCCACAATTTGCTGCCTACAAGAGATACTTCACCCACAAGGAAACTCACAGACTGAAAATAAAAGCTTGGAAGTCAGTATTTCATGCAACAAGACCCAGAAAACAATCAGGGGTAGCTATATTAATCTCAGAATCATCAGATTTCAAAAGAAAACAGGTGAAGAAAGACAAAGATGGCCACCACATACTGCTTAAAGGAACACTAGAACAGGAAGGAATCACAATTATCAATATATGTGCCCCCAACTCTAGAGCACCCAATTATGTAAACCAAAAATTACTAGATCTGAAAGGACACAAAGACCCCAATACAATTATAATAGGGGACTTTAATACTCCACTAGCACAAATAGATAGATCAACCAAACAAAAAATCCACAAAGATATACAACTGCTGAAAAACACTATAGAAAACTTGGACATAACAGACGTTTACAGAGTTTTCCGTCCAACATCAACTGACTACCCATTCTTCTCAGTAGCACACGGAACATTTTCTAAAATAGACCACATCCTAGGACATAAGTCATCCATAACAAGTGCAACAGGATAGAAATAATTCCCTGCATACTCTCAGACAATAGTGGATTAAGACTGGAACTTAACAGCAACAGAAACAGAAGAAAATACACAGAGATACATGAAGACTTAACAACTTTTTACTGACAAAACAATGGATTATGGAAGAAATCAGAAAAGAAATCAAAAACTTCATAGAGTTAAATGATGATGGAAGTACATCATATCAAAATCTGTGGGACACAATGAAAGCAGTCCTGAGAGAAAAATTCATAGCCATAAACGCACACATCAAAAGAACAGAACAGTCACAAATAAATTCACTAATGATGCACCTTAAGGACTTAGACAAACAAGAACAACTTAACCCAAAAGGCAGTAAAAGAGAAGATATTATAAATATCAGATCTGAAATAAATGAGATGGAAATTAAAAAGACAATTAAAAAGATTAATGAGACAAAGAGCCGGTTCTTTGAAAGAATTAACAAAATTGTCAAACCTCTTGCCAACCTCATCAAGAAAAGGAAAGAAAAGGCACAGACAGATTAGCACACTTAGAAATGAACAGGGTGAAATTACAACAGACCCTGCAGAAATCCAGAATATTGTAAGAAATTACTTTGAACACCTATAGTCTAACAAATTTGAAAAGTGGGAAAAAATGGATGATGACTTCCTAGATACATATAAAATACCAAAATTAAGTGAGGAAGATACAAAAATCTTGAACAACCCCGTCACACACACAGAAATTAAAGCAGTAATAAAAGCTTTACCTACAAATAAAAGTCCAGGCCCAGATGGATTCACAGCAGAATTTTTTCAGTACTTTAGGGAAGAACTAACTCCAATCCTCCTCAAATTATTTCATAAAATTGAAAGTGAAGGAATACTACCAAACTCATTTCTTGAGGCTAGCATCATACTAGTCCCAAAACCAGACAAAGACTTAACCAGGAAGGAAAACTATAGACCAATATCCTTAATGAATATAGATGCAAAAATCCTCAATAAGATTCTGGCAAGCAGTATCCAACAAGTAATCAGAAAGATCATATACCATGATCAAGTGGGCTTCATCCCTGAGATGCAATGTTGGTTCAACATATGAAAATCAATCAATACAATACACCATTATCAACAAAAGTGAAAACAAAAACCACATGATCATCTCTACTGATGAAGAAAAAGCCTTTGACAAAATCCAGCACCCCTTCATGATAAAAACACTGAGAAAAACAGGTGTAGAAGGGCCCTACCTAAAACTCATAGAAGCCATATATTCCAAGCCTACTGCAAATATCACAGTAAATCAAGAAAAACTGAAATCTTTCCCTCTCAAATCAGGAACAAGACAAGGTTGCCCACTTTCACCACTCTTATTCAACATAGTCCTTGAAACAGTTGCCATAGCAATCAGACAAGAAAATGAAATAAAGGGAAACTGCATTGGAAAAGAGGAGGTCAAACTTTCCTTAATTGCAGATGATATGATTATCTACATGGAAGATCCTAAAAATTCCACTACGAAACTTCTGGAAATAATAAAGAAAATTTAGCCAAGTCACAGGCTCCAAAATTAACACTAAAAAATCAATAGCTTTTCTCTACACTAACAATGAACTTACAAAGCAAGAACTCAGAAAAACAATTCCATTCTCAATAGCTCAGCAAAAAAATAGATACCTAGGAGTATACCTAGTCAAGGAAGTGAAAGACCTATATAAAGAAAACTACATTATATTGAAGAAAGAAGTTATAGGAGACATTAGAAAATGGAAAGGCATCCCCTGCTCTTGGATAGGCAAAATAAATATAGTCAAAATGGCTACACTACCTAAACTGTTATATAGATTCAATGCAATTCCCATCAAAATACCTTCAAGTTTCTTTAAAGAACTTGAAACAACAATTCTTAAATTCATATGGAACCAAAGAGACCAAGAATAGCTAAAGCAATCCTGAGCAACAAGACCAAGGCAGGAGGCATTACAGTTCCAGACATCAGGCTGTACTATAAAGCAATAGTTGTAAAAACAATCTGGTACTGGCACAAAAATATACAGACCAGTGGAACAGAATTGAAGATGCAGAGACAAACCCAAATACCCTCACTTAATCTTTGACAAAGGGGCCAAATGCATACAACAGAAAAAGGACAGCCTGCTAAACAAAGGGTGCTATGAAAACTGGACATTCACATGCAGAAGAATGAATATAGTCACATACCTATCACCATGCACCAAAATCAAATCAAAGTGGGTCAAAGACCTAGACATTAAAAATGAAACACTGAACCTCCTAGAAGTCAAATTAGGCAAATATCTAAAAGACACAGGGGTAGGCAAAGACTTCCTTGACAAGACACCAAGAGCAAAAGAAATTATCCCCATTATTAACAAATGGGATCATGTCAAATTAAAAAGCTTCTGCACAGCGAAGGAAACTATCAACAATGTAAAAAGAGAACCAACAGACTGGGAAAAAATACTCACCACCAGCAACTCAGAGAGGAAGCTCATAACTAGAATATACAGGGAGCTGAAGAAAGGTAAACAAACCAAAATAAAGGATCCTACTGAAAAGTGGGCAAATGAAATGAAGAGGCAGTTCACTCAGGAAGAAGTTCAAAAAGCTAATAGATACATGAAAAGATGTTCAACATCTCTAGCCATAAGAGAGATGCAAATCAAAACAATGCTAAGATACCATCTCACTCCAGAGAGAATGGCCTATATCGACAAGTCAAATAGCAATCAGTGCTGGTGAGGCTGTGGGGAGTAAGGAACCCTCCTGCACGGCTGGTAGGAATGTAAATTCGTACAACCACTTTGGAAGGCAGTATGGAGATCTCTTAAAACACTAGAAATAAATAACCCCTTGGACCCAGCAACACCCCTCTTGGGAATATATCCAAAAGACGCCAAAACAACACATAACACAGACAAATGTATATCCATGTTCATAGCAGCACAACTAACAATAGTGAAAATATGGAAGTCACCAAAATACCCATCAACAGACCAATGGATACACAAACTGTGATATTTATACACAGTAAAATACTATGCATCTATAAAGTCCAACAGTGTGGAGGCTTTTGCAGGCAAATGGAAGAAACTTGAGAACAACATGCTTAGTAGTGAAGTGAGTCAGAAGCAGAAGGTGAAACATCAAATGGTCTCTCTGATATGAGAGTCCCAGATCACAACTCTTACGGAACTTAAAACAAAAAACAAAGTGAAACAGGGCTGTAGGTCAAGGGAGGGAAGGAGGCGGGGGGTAGGAGGAAGGACAAAAGAAGAGTGGGAAAGTCTTTGTCATCTTGACAGGATACGTATGTGCACAAAATCCTCAACTTCACTGTAAACCTTCAATGTTGCACTAACACATATCAATAAAATGAGGGGAAAAATTACCTAACTCTACTAGACAAAAAGGTAAAGTAGTATTCTGAATTCTCTTTGTAAGTTAAGAGTTTAGCTGCAATTCTACAGCAAGGAAATTCATAATGTAATACTTCATCAAATAAAAATTTCAATGACAGGGAATTGCTGCAAAATATGTCACTACTGGTATTTGACATTCATCAAAGAATGCACTGGTGGCTAATTTTTTTTTTTTTTTTGAGACAGAATCTCACTGTTAGCCCAGGCTGGTCCTATATAGCCCAGCTTAAGACTCACACTCATAGCAATCACAAGTGTATACCACCATGCGCGGCTTATGTGGTTGGAGAATAGAACTCAAGGGCCTCAATCACATTAACCTCTGTGCCATTCCTCCAGCCCCTATTTTATAATTTTTGTGATGTAGTTGAATGCAAAAATTTTAATACTAAATTTTACTTTCAAAATATAAGTTTTTGAGAAGCTGGGGCATAGCTCAGTAGTTAGAGCACTTGCTTAGCAAGCCAGGACCCTGAGTTCAATTTCCTAGCAACACATAAACTGGGCATTGTGTTGCATGCCTACAATCCCAGGACTCAGGAATCTCAGGCAGTAGCATTGTGTGTGTTTGAGGCCAGCTTGGGCCATATGGTAAGTTCAGGACCAGCCTGAGCTACATAAAGTGAGATCCTGTCTTTAAAAAAAAATTATATATACATAGAAATGTTTCATTGGAGATCAGAATGTATTATTCTTGGGAAAACAAACATTTTTAAAAAGTGGTTACAATCACTGATTCCTAACATATGGGAGATGTGCACACGAGCATGTGTCTATGTATAAAACAGTATCATCTTCTCTCAGGTGCCATATTTTGAAACTGCCAATATTTCAAGCAAAGTATCAATGTTCTTATAGGTAGCACAAAAACATTCCATAGTATCTCTCCAGCTACATTAAAAGATTTTCTACAGTCAGAAAATTGCTAAAACAATCAAAAACTTCAGCATGTATCAACCTCAGTGACAGATGTGGAAAAAATGTCCATTTTCAGAACAAAATTTAAACAATATTTATTTGAAAATCTTATAGGAATGGAGTTCTGAGGCTGAAGTCTGTAACTCCGCTGGTTACACCTAAGGCATAAATGAGGTAAATTAAGAAGAGTGGGCAGCAACGTCATGTAAATTTTATGGAGATACAGATGGAGTAGCAAGTGAGCGAAGTAGGTATTTCTCTTGTGAATCTTACAAACTGATAACATATGTAATTCTTACCTCAAAGATGCTATAGTGAACACTAGTAAACACATATAAGTAGACTAAAGACTATCATCTGCAAATAATTCTGAAATATGTTACATGTTCAGGGAAAGAATCTGTATTTCTTTTAGTAAGCATCACACATGTCCTTTATAGACATGTACTTTTGCACAAAAATATGAGCCTTAATTAAAATAAAAATTTCTCTGGTTTTTCATCAGAGAAAAATAATAATCTTGGGGGTAACTGAAATAAAATGTTGTAATTTCCAGCTTCCAGTGGCAGCTACTAAGATGATGTTCATAAAGAACTTGCTCTGCTTAATGTAGGGACAGAACTCATCACCCAACACAAAGATCAACGTCTGTATCCTTGTGTCCCTCCCTCACCCAAAAAGATCGTTTCAGGTTAACTGAAATACAACCAAGCAGAAATGGTTTTCTTCAACTTCCTTAATCCATAAAAATGTCACACAAACTGATAAAATATAGCAACAAAGAGCCAGAACACTCAATTTAAGTATTTTAGGCATTTTATTTAATAAATAACTTCAATAAACAGCATTGTAAAAAGTGAACTGTTAAAATTAAAAGGCACTTAAAACAAGAATGTGACTAGTCTGAAACAAGATGAGCAACTCAGTGACAAGTAAATAACAGTGGTCTGTCCGGCCTAATAAACGTGGGGCTTGCCTAAGCGATGGCTCTTACGTAAGCCACATCATAGCTGTACATGGTCACGAAAAAGGCAAATTTACAGCTAAAACTTCAACGAAAAAGTACTGATAAAAAGTCATATCGAAAATAGCAAACAAATACATGAACAGATTAGAGGAGGTCATAAAAAGCACCAGGTATTAAAAAAAAACAGTAAAATGAAATAAATTCAACCTGACGGTCCTCATTCAGCAAATAATATGCAATTATGGTCTTTTCAGTAAATAGTGCTAATTCAAAGACTCTTTAGTACAGATTTTTCCCAGCATTTTTATCCAAGGCTTGCATTTATAGAGAAGGCATAAAAGTTACCAAGATTGAGTAACTTGGAAAGTGGCACACAGGTTTTAAAGCTACTAGTTTTTCCTTCCTAAGTGAATTTTCCCCACACCATTGCAGATCAAGTCTTTCAAAACAATTTTGCACCAATAACTCAACATACTCGTCATTCAGATACTGATATTTCGGATACCAGGCATGTCTACAGGCAAATAGCAAACTGACTCAAAACAATCCTACACTAGCTGGCAGGGCAATGACTTTGGATTCTGTGTAACTGAAAACTAACATATCTGTACAGCTAAAATTCACTTTAATACATGATAGCAGAAATGCTCATTGTCTCTTTAACTGTTGCCCCATCTATCACCCTAGAAATATCACATAATTATAAGACCTTGATTTTAAAAGTCCCGGAAGAAAAGATCAAAAGGCACAGTGTGACCTTAGCTGACAAGGATAACAATCCTGTCTCAAGTTTTTCTTTTATGTGTGTGTCAGTCCCTGGCATAGATTATAACATTATTTCCAAAATAATAAAAAAAAATTTAAAAATTATACATATCGTACATTTTCAAAACTTGCTCATGAGTAACACCAATGGTGCCTAAAGCTTCCTTACTGTGGCTGAAAAACTGCTACTTGCACTCAGTGCTGTGAAGGCTGCACGTTCACTTCCCCTCATACTTCGGATTGACCACAGTTGTCACAGCACTCTTATAAATAGGATTTTCACCCTAAAAGGGAGAGAAATTATCACACTAAAATCACTGTTATCAATATTATTTTACAACACAAGATTAAAAGTTACAGTCATGTTAAAAAACCATTCCATTTTATCTGTCAAGGTATCATTTTTTTAGGAGGCATTGAAAGATGAAGGTGAACGCTCTGTTCCACAAGACCAATGTGTCCCTGTTACCTGGCACTACTGCAGTCCCAATTCCCTTCCCTGGAGGGGATGGTCTGACCGAGTCCTTCATGGGAAAGAAACGCTGCCATCATACGTTCTGTCCTAGGGAGGAGCTTTCCATGCCTGTCTGAAGGCAGTAACTCTGCCTGTCTCCTGCTACCTTCTGCACACAAGATGCTGGATAATCAAAAAGGGAATCATGGCCACTGTCACTCTGGAAAGGAGTGCTCTTGGCTCTTCTACAAAAATACTTAATGAGAAAGTTGTAAATAAGGCTGTTGATGTCTGTGGGGGGTACTATCCCTTCACAGAGCCAGAGTCACAGTGTCAAATTTGCTTAGAATGAATGCTAGCTAATCACCATCTGTCATGAAATTACTGCCACTTTTCAATGTCATAATGGTGATGTTCTATCATAGTACTGTAAATTCCAAAATTATATTGACACTGATATTTTAAGCAGAAAATGAACACAACTTTTATTTTTGTCCTCAAGGAGAATATTGTTTAGTGGCTGGGAGACATAAAAATTAAGCAATCTGACACAGTATATAATAGAATTGTAAGAACGTTCCTAAAAAGATACATTAACTTTATCTGACAAGATCATGAATAGTTTCATAACAAAACTGACTCAATTACTGAAATGTAAACTGAAACACATACAAAGTCAGGTATAGGGGAAAATGGCACATTTATGTAGAAACATATCTAAGGTCCTATGTGTTTATGTACGTGGGAGGAAGGTATATGCTGAGGTACAGGAAAAGGAGAAGAGACCAAGTCACTGCCAAGTCATCAAAGAGGGAAGGTAGGGCAACCTACAATCTGCGATCATGGCAATGTGCCATAGACCTCACCATCTAATTCTCAAATCAAAACTCAGTCAGCTGTTTCTGAATATGGAGAAATGGAGAACCTCTCGATGAGAAATATGGATGATAAAACCACATAGAATCTGAATGTCTAATCTCAACTGCAGCTGACACATTATTATACAGATATTGCAACAGATACTTACAGATGGGAATCAGGATTTCGGATCTTAAAACTACTTACTTAGAACAAGAGCACAAATAAGTCAGATTTGCTATTTCCCTCCCATCTGCACAGAAGGCTAGTATTGCTCATTCTTTCAAATGGCTGGTAATAAACTACCACTTAACTAAGTTTCTTTAGAACAGTAACAATGAGTACTTAAGAATAATGAGGGAACAAAAAAAAAAAAATCCAGAAAATGAAATATCAAGACAGAAAACCCACAATTAACGAGATTTATCACTTATGTGGAAGAACTTACCTTAAAAAAAAAGGTTTGCTGGGCCATATACACAAACATTTGTATTTATTATTTCAAAGTCCATCCAAACAAAAGTTTAACATGCAAGGTTAGAAATAAACTTACTATCTGTAACAGGCATCAGTTTAAAAGGAAGTAGACTAAAGGAAGTAGATTAGTTTCCATCATTCCAAGTGCAATTCCAGCCCACAAAGCAAAGCTTATTTAAACCTGGAGAAGAGGGTATATCGTGCAATGTTCTATATGCAAAATAACTAATCTGTGCTAATGATGTAATTAATTTGCCAATCTTGGCCCTACATCAGAAAAAGGCTTCATAACTAATGATTTATTTTTTCATTTTTTTGTGAGAGATAGGGGACTGAATCCTCAAACTCCCCGTTTTTATCATTTCAGACAGGGTCTCATTAAGTCAGTAAGCTGGGCTCAAACTTAGAATCCTCCTGTTTCAGCCTCTTAAGAGTGCTGGGATTATAGGCCTGTGCCTCAGGACCGAACTTCATAACTTAGTTTCTTAACGCTTATTAATTTCTATTTTAATTTTTCTTGAGAAAACAATTCTCTTAGTATAAACTGTAGCCGTAAATTTCAGCCATAAACTTTGTAGTGCAGCCATAAATTTCACTGGACTTCTATAAAGCTTGCCTACATGTGAGGGCCTCACTTCATTCTTAGTATCTCCAAAATAAATAAATAAATATTTTTGCTAACCATCTGGCTTCTTCAATGATATAAAATGGTTATTTCTGTTAAAGAAGCAACATTTTAGCCAAAAACTAACTCAACAAAATAAACATTAGATATAAATAGCAATTATTTATTGGTAGTTTCCTTTAAAGTACAATTACACATACAGCAAGAGTGAAATTTTCACCCCATTAAAATAAATGAAATTTTTCCTCATGTGAGAAAAGTCAACATGAACTTGTCATTATGTGACTGTTTTCAACCTAAAAATTCATTTAAAAAAAACCTAAGTAATCACTGGCTAACCAGTTTTCCTCCAGAAATTATTCTTTTAATTTTTTTCTAGAACTGATTCCATAAAGTGTTACTTGAGGAAGAGAAGAAAATGTTACGACTAAGATAAAAATGTACCCATAAATGAATCTGGTTGCAATTTTCTACTAATGATTTTAACTTTAGATAGAATCTGCTTAGACATAAAATGATCTGGCAAGTGTTGATTTCTTAGTATTCCTGGGCCTTTATCCTGTAGAAATATTCAACACTGTTGTATTTTAGGCTTTCATTCCATGTCTTTTTTCACTTCTCCTTCAATGCTAGGGATCTACCCAGGCGTGGTGCTAACCAGGTGAGCACTCTCCCCTTTCTATGTCACAGGGATTTCCCAATTATAAGACACCGCCATAACAGCAGTACACCAGTGTTGTAACAAACTGTCGGAAGCTGCTTCTCTCTCTAAACAGTCACCTATCTCTTCCTGACCAGGTAACAGTCGCCTGAAGACAAGGGACTGTGACCAATTGGGGTATGAAAACTGGGGACATGGGCTCTAGCATGCACCAGTCCCCACTAATTAACTGTGTGAGCCTGGTCAAGACATCTAAACGTACTGTGCCCCGGTCTCCTCAGATGTGAAACAGGAGGAACAGCAGTTCTGACAGCTGAGCACGGTGGCACATACCTACAGTCCCAATGCTACAGAAGGCTGAGGCAGGAGGATTCAAATTTAAACCCAGTGTGGCCAACTTTGTAACTTAGCAAGACCTTGTCTCCAATAATGATGGAGACAACCAGTTCCTGTGCTCTCTATTAACATTAAATACAGATTAAGACACAAGAGTTACCATGTAAGTATAATCTATTGTTAATACAAAAATGGTCACCATCATCAGGCCTGACTACACAGTAAGCCCAAAAAGGAGAAGAGCTGCCTCCTCTCTCGGTCACCTGCATTTACTCACTGGGAATACAGAAAAGTGCTGTCTCCAGTGAGCAGAACTCGGTTCTAAACTCAAATCACCTTTTAATCAGAGTTACAAAGACTCATTTTAAACATTCAGATGTGAATGGCTTGAAATTTCTTAAGTAATTCTGTCCTCTACCTGTCATCCAGGTAAAATATATCAAAAATAAGTCATCAGGTTGGTGATCAGGGTAGCTGAGCCTTTCTGTGAATCACTCCACTGTTCTCATTTAAAACTGTAATAAGACTTTTAAAGGACTTCTTTATATTAAAAAAATTTCAAATTTTGGACTTAAAAATTAAAATACTCAGTAACAGAAACAGTCCTCTGGCTTTTAGCAGAACTGAAAATTACATTCAAGAACTAAAGAATCTCAGTCTCTCTAAAACCCATAACAATGATAAAGTAGTTGTACGTTACATAAAATTACACTAGATTAATTTTTATATGCTGCAACTTGGATTTCATACTCAGTTTCATTACTCAACCCTTAAAGTTAGACATAGTAATTTGTCATACAAGGACCACACCAGCCCAGCCATAAGACTGCTGTGAGGATCAGAGCAGACTGCAGTTCATTTGTCATAAACAGCCACTCCACGGGACGAAGATCCCTATTCCCTGTGACACAGGAGGAACTGCATCTGGGATGTGCGATGACACAGGGATGCTGTACTTGCTAGGTGGAAGGGCTGGGATCTGACCCCACATCTCTCTCATCACAAAGCACATTCTCCTTTCACTACAGCATAGCCACAACTTCTAGACAACAGAACTTAGCTTGAAGTCTTTCTATACACTTAACACCCAAAAAGAAAAGCCACAGAATAGCCATATAAATACAGCCAGATTTAAGAAAAGTATCAAAACAGCAACAGTGATAAAAGACACACAGTGCAGGGGAGAAAATACAGAAGTCCACATGCAAAGCCAGAACGTGAAAGAAAATACGAACGGCGACTTAGAGGCCAGCTTTACGTCCATAGTGTGGGTTCTTGAAATTATTAATAGGACTCTTGTAAATCGGGTTCTCTTGCTAAAGTAAAAGAAATAGTTTCTAATGACTTCATCAGAAAAAGAGACATAGTGTTACGACACTGTAATAGAGCTTGGTACTATTTCTACACTATTGAAATCAGTAATTTTAACAACTCAAGCAAATTATAAAATGCCAATGAATAAAATTCACTCATTTAAAATACTGTTGATTGTCACTGCCTCCATTTATCAAAAGATAAACAAGTGAGGGCTGACCCCTTAGCCATCCCTTCTGTAACAGCACTAAATGCCAGCACACATTTTAGGTCACTTGAGTTAACTTTCTTTTTTTTTTTAATTAAATAAATCAAGTGTACTGAGATACAATCTTCATAGTGGAATATCCTTTAATGAGTTCTCAAATGCACAAAACACATCTCCAATCTAGATCATCCCAAGAAGGTCCCTTGTGACCCTCTCTGGCCAACTCCCTTCCCCACTCCAGCCCCAGCAATCACTGATCTGATTTGTGCCCCGTACTTATGCCTTTTTCAGAATGGCATTATTAACAGAACCAAGTCATATGCAACTGGGTGCTATCCACTTAAGGCTTTGAAAGGGATGGTAGTTCAAATGAACAGCTTTTACACAGATGACGTCACTTATGATTCTAGTTGACCTCAGACACAAAAAGTCAAAAGAGCAGATTTAGGACTAAACACCTTTCAAAAGAAATAACACACTGGCCCCTGTAACCAAAACATAACACTCTTACAATATTCTGTTCCAACGGGATATATTCAGGATACTTTCTGTTTTTCATTAATACAAACTTTTAATAAACTTTTGCATGAAGGCTGCAGTATTTAAAGATTTATGTCAAAAGAATACAATCTAGGCATGGTGACATTAAGTCTGTAATCCTGGCACTCTGGGAGGCTGAGATAGGAGAACCCCAAGTTTGAGTGCAGCCTAGACAATTCAGTGAGGTAGTACGACCCTATCTGAAAATCAAAGTAAAAGCCAGGGTGGGGATGTAGCTCAGTGAGAAAGCCCTGGATTGGATCCCCAGTTACACAGGGGGGTTGAGGGAAACACACACACACACACAAAAAAAAAAAAAAAAAAAAAAAAAAAAAAAAAACACCCTCATATACAGTCAAGAGTGTCAAAAAATAATTCAGACCACCATGGATTACCAGGGTAATACCAATGAAAATAACTAGTCTTACCTAATCAAAAAGTGCTTACAATTTAGATGTCTGGTAACTTACCGTGTCCCATTTGGCATTCATTTTCTCCTTTTCAAATTTAGCAAATTCCCTTCTGTCATGAATTATCATTAAAAGTTTCCAAATCAGCAGTAACGCAAGGCCTATGAGGACAATCCCAGCAACCACACCAGCAACAATGGGAATGATGTCTGGACCAGTGGGACAGTCTGGAAAATAAGGTCAACAGTGAGTACAAACAGGCTAAGTCGGGCAATGCCCAAAGCAACCACAGCTACAGAGAAGTGGGGCAATATCTTGCAAAATAAACCAATATAAAAACTCAAGATAAATGAATGCACAGTATCTGAAAGAAGCCATAAAAACTACTAGAACAAGTACATTTACAAGGCTGCAAGTACATTTACATGATCAATAAACAAAAATTACATATATATTTAAATATAATATATATGCATTTATTCCTACATAATGAAAATTAAAATTTAAAAGCCTGTTATTTATGATAGCACCAAATACAAAAAACTGTATGTATTTCTAATCAAATATATGCAAGGTTGTTTTGTTCACAACAACAAAAGAAATCAAAGATCTGGCCAAGTTTTGTGCATAGCCTATAATCACAGCACTTTGGGAGGATTACAAGTCAGAGACTAACTTGGGCAACCATAGGAAGAGGTGTCACAAAATAAAAATTAAAAAATGGGTTGGAGACACAGCTAAGTACAGAGGGCCTGGGTTCAACTCGTAGTACAACTACTAACAACAATAACGAATCTGAAAAAAAAGGATATTCCATGTTCATTAATTAGAAGACTTAATACTGGGAAGATGCTAGTTGTCCCCAATATGATCTATGAACTGAATGCAATCTCCAAAAAAAGCCTTCAAGACTTCTTTAGAAATCAGCAAGTTAATTCTAAATTTTACATGGAAGGCAGAGAGACAGATAACTATTGGCATAAAAACTCACAAATAGGGCTGGAATAGTGAGCAAATGAGAACTGATCTTTGGCAAATTGGTTAAGAAAACACTGGCGAAAGTGCAGTCTCTTCAATAAATCGTACAAAGAAGCTCAATGTCTATATGCTTAAGAATGAAATTAGATTCCTATCTCTCACTGTTTATAAAAATCTATCAAAGTAGATTAAAAACTTAAATATAAGACCTGAATCAAAGAAACTACCAGGAAAAAAATGGGGAACATATTATTATAAGACACTGGAATAGGCAAGAATTTCCTGGGAAAAGATCTGAAAAACATAGGAAACAAAAACAAAATTGGGTAAATGATTCAAAAAAAAGAACGAGAAACATCAAAAAGACATTTCTCAAAATACATACTTATAGTCAACAGGTCCATGAAAAAAGTGCTAAATATCGCTAATAATCCCAAAGCAAAATCACAATAAAGTATCACCTCACTCTGTAAGAAAGGCTATTATCAAAACACAAGATCGCAAAAGCTGCTAAGGATGCAGAGAAAAGGGGACCCTTGTACAGTGGTAGTGGGTTAGTGTAGCCACAGGGAAAGAAAAACAGCAGGTTCCTCAAAAAAAAAAAAAAAAAAAAAAAAAAAAAAGAAATAGGGCTGGGGTCCAAGGAGCATCCAAATATCAAGACATATTATCTCATTAACCTTGTAAATTTTTCCATATACCAGTCATTAATTTACTCCAAATCTAAAAAGACTGAATATAGAGTCATGAGACAATGAGGTATGGCTAAAGGACAGACAGAAAGACAGATGGAAGAGAATCAGTCAGAAATTATACACACAGTGTCATGAGACTTCCAGTAAAGTCAGAGCTACCAAGAAAGGGTGCTGGAACTATCAGGCAATCAGGCAGGTGTATCAACTTAACCTTTCTCATACACTAAGGTTAACTGAGAATTGGTTATAAGCCTAAACGTAAAACCAGAAACTGTAAAACTTCTAGAAGAAAATAGAGAAGAAAAATCCTTAAAATCTTGTGTTTGACAAAATAATTCCGTGATACAATAATAAAAGCATGATTTATAGAAGAAAAACTTGGTAAATTTTACTGTATGAAAATGAAAAATTCCAGGGCTTTGAGTTCAGTGGTAGAAGCACTTGTCTAACGCTCTCAAGGCCCTGGAGCTGATTCCTAGCACTCCAAAAGCAAACAAGCAAATCAATCAGTCAATCAATCTACAAATCACTCAATAAAACTTTTGGTTTTCAAAAGACACTGCTAAGAAAATGAAAAGACAAGAAAGCAAAAACTGAGAGATTAATTGTAAAATACTTGCTTACAATTAAACAGTACTAAGGCTTTAAAGTTCTTAAAAAGTTAAACATATGCTTACAATATGTCTAATCATATTCAAAACCCTATATACTAAAGAACTTTGAGAAGCAGAAAAAATAAGAAATGTTTGCCTTCTGTGAGGTTAAAAAACTTCCACAAAATATCCTTTAACTAGTGTAACAATCTTTTCTAGTATCAACACTAAATCAAGCTTAAATTTATCATCAATAATAGTAGTACCACCTTATAAGCACATCCTAAGTATTGGGCATAAGGTCTAAGTGCCTTGTTGGTTTATTGTATTTAATATTTAAATTCTCCACTTACAAAAACATAAAACTTGTTCTCGTCTCTAAATATCCTTATATAATTAATTAAATTTCATTAAAAAAGCTTTGAGAGAAAATTTCCTACTTGAGTCTAAAATAACAACAGGGCTGGGCTGGAGGAATGGCTCAGAGGTTAAAGCACTTGAGCAAGCACTAAGCCAAGAGCTAAGTACCTGAGTTCGATTCCCCAGCACCACATAAGCTGGGCATGGTGGCGCACGCCTGTAATCCCAGCACTCGGGAGGCTGAGACAGGAGGATTGCCATGAGTCCAAGGCCAGCCTGGGCTCTGAAGTCAATTCAGGACCAGCTTGGACCACAGAGCAAGACCCTGTCTCCAAAAAAAAAAAAAAAAAGAAAGAAAGAAAGAAAGAAAAAGAAAAAAACAAACAAACAAAAAAGAGTAACAGGGCTGGAGGCCACTACTGGATATCAGACAACCTGAGAAGAGGCCTAAGAGTAGCAAGAAGGCACAGAGGAATGCTGGGCATCGCCAGCTGTCTACCTGGAGTCTCCACAACGTGAACAATGGCTTCATTGTTCCCATTCACTGAATACGTGAAATAGAACCAGCAGTCGTCCACGTCCTTCTCCTTGCAGTGGGATAGAGGGTCAACCTGGACTGGCTGGGGTAACTTGTCCCGACTTTCTACCTTGGTAAGGTTGAAATGTGAACATTCCTGTGCACACCTGTCCTTCTTTTCTCCTTTATTGAAGGCTCTGCACTGAACACATTCTCTGTGAAAACACAAATCGTTATATTTAAAGGGCATCATTTAGGATAAATTTTGCTAAAGATTACTTTGTGTGCTAAACTGAAACAAGAGCAGTGAGAGAAGAATCAATCAACTATACTAGACAGGCATACATCTTTAGAAAGCTACATAAAGAAATGTTAGTATCTGGCGAGGCCTGGTGGTTGCACCCTGTAATCACAGTATCCTGGGAGCCTGAAGCAAGAGGACAGCTGTGCAACTTAGCAAGATCCTGTTATCAAAACACTTTATGAGATCCCATATGAAAAAACAAGAAAAAAGCAAAAGGAAAAAAAAAAAAAAAACAAGCAAGCCCTACAACACACACAAAATACACAAACAAGAGGGAAGCAGGAATGCAGCTCAGTGCAAAGGCCCTGCATCCAATCCCCAGTACAAGGTTGGAGGGTGGGGCAGCTACAACCATCGCCAACACCAGCAGCTACCTAGCTTGTCAAGCTCCAGCCCCAGGCTGGCCCCAACACCACTGCTTCTGGCCAAATGCTCACCAATCAGGGATTTAAAAAAGAAACAAAAACAGCTGGCAAGTGCGTGCCCTCTACTTGAGGGATGAAGCAGCCTCATTTGCACAGGCTGGCATTGCTGGAGCTTGGTGAAATCAGAGGACCCGAGAATTCCCCTTAACTTCTGATTCCTAAATGGTTATTTCCAGGTCTGGGGTAGGAAACTGCTCATGACTTCAATATTGACTTGGCTTCCACAATGCAGACGCTGGTGATCTTGTAGGTGGCACACAAGGCCAACCTGGTTAGCCTTTATGAAGACACTGAACAGTGTTAGCCACATGTGTAATAACTATGCCAAAGACATCCAGATAGCATACGATATATATGGAGACAGTGATTAACCAGAGACTTCTTCCTCTATTAGTAGTTCCAAACATCAGCTATATTTACAATGGGGACAAAAAGTACCCACTGTGCTATGATTACAAGTAGAAAAAAAAAAAAGAAGGCAGAAATCATGTGCTGGGTTTCCATTTTCATTTCTGTGGTAATTCTTAAATATAAAAATAGAAACATAATGCAAGGCAAAATATTTCAGTGAACAAATTTTAGAGTCTAATTTTATTACAATTAATAAATAAACCGGATAAATTTTGTTGGACTTCATCACTTGGAGCTTTCTGAAACAAGTATATTTTTTATTAAATTTAGAACATTAAAAAGTTCTAAAGGCGGTTCCCAAATGAAATTAGTTTTCTTTGTGTTCAAGTTAAAGTATCAGCAAGGAAATAAAGAAAATAAAAAATAGCCCAAATGCATGGGAAATGTAACATGAACCATAGCATTAATAATATAAACAATGTATTGCTGGTACAATATTAAGTCATGGGAAAAATCTTTATTTTTGCTGAGTCAAGAGTCAAAAGGCAGCAACTTGGCTGAAAGTGTACCACAGGGTTCAGCCCACACTTAGCATCTACAAGACCACAGGGTTCAACCAGAAAGAAAGAAAGAAAGAAAGAAAGAAAGAAAGAAAGAAAGAAAGAAAGAAAAAACAAAACAGTAATTCCAACTTAATAGGAGGCATTCACATAGATTTAATTAAGGGCAAATTCATATCAAAAGACTAGTTCAGCTCATATATGCTTTACCTCTATATTACGTAAGGTACCAAACTATAGAGGAAGAATTTTTAAGAAACAAAGAGTGCACATCTTTGTGGCAAACCTTTTATTTACAATGTAATACACTGGCAGTTGTTCTGGTTCCAGTGATAGTGATAATATATACTTAGGTCAGCAGAGAGTAAATATTAATTATTTTGAACAACTAGGTCGACTTACTTGTGCTCTGCACAGACACCAAGGCAGGTCTGACACGTCTCACACGTCTGTCCTTGAAACTTGGGGTCTGTACACTTGCAGACACCACACTCACAGATGCCCCGGCCATTGCAGATCTGGCCATTTACAGCCATGCATGGAGCAGTATCCAAAGAACAGTCACATGCACTGCCAGTGTAGTTGGGGTAGCATTCACACACACGACACCTGCAAACACCATTGCCTGCAATTAAAAATAACATTTCTCAATGTAAAATATAAAACTATAGCATTAATTTAAAAGTAAAAATAAATAGCATAGACGAAAGAATACCTAGAGATGAACTAGCCCTGCGTGCTGCCTCTTCTCTACTCACCAAGTACACTTTTAAGAAGTTTTACCACATTAGAGGGGATCACATTTTATAACCTTCTCAGATGCTTTCCTCACCTCCACAAATTAAGCCATTGGATCTATCACAGTTGAAATTATCGCACTCGCAGAATTTGCCAGAATAAATTTCATTTGTGTTGTCCCTCTTCCTGCAGACACACTGCCCACAGACACACTCTCCGTTGTTACTACAGATCTCTGAACTGTTCTCCTTCCTGCAGTAGGCATCCATGTCCTCACTGTTTACCTCATCCGTGCTACATTCACAGTGTCTACCAACACGTCCATCGTTACACCTGAAAAGATTTCAAACTTACAGTCACATAAAATTTGTTTAAAATAAAAAAGTTACAGGAGAAGAAGCCAAATAATCTCTTCAAATTAATGACATATCAGACACTACCATCACAGATGTGTATGGAGGTGCACTTGTGAATGCAGACACACACCCATGTACAGCAGCCACAAGGTCTTACGGAACACATGCAACTGCTTTGGAGAGAAATGTCCTCAGAAATAGCCAATCTGGTAAAAAATAAAGATACCATCTAACAATAAACAGGTTGAACAAATCACCTGACAAGTAAGAATAAACTAATTTGTTTCAGTTTTGAGACAGGGTCCTCATACACAGCCCAGGTTAAACCTTGAATAGGCCATATAACCTACGCTGGCCTCAACTTCACAATCTTCCTGCCTCAAACTCCTGGGTGCTTAGGTGGCAGGCATGTAGCCCACACCTAGCTATAAAATAAAGTTATTTCTAAAGATAACGTAAAGATAAATTTTCATGGTATACTATTATTTTGCTATTACACATAAACTCCCTCTAAGTTTCAAGCAATGGCTCAACTGTTTAAAAAAACAAACAAAAAAACCACATACCACAAAGGGTATGTATTTCTGAAAAATAAATACATACTGAATCCATCATTTGAAAATATTACTAACATAATTCAAAAATAAACTTATCTACATAAACATATACTAAGGAAATAACAATTATAGGGAAAAATGAATACAAGTGAAAAAACAGTGGGAAATACCCCAAAATATGTATTCTATAGCTCCCGACTTTTTAGACAGCCCCACATATTTTCCAAACATGATCACGGACACTGGACATTCTGATTCTGTATATGGTAAATAAAGAGATGAAAAGCAGAGATTTTCAGGATCATCTTTTTGATTAAATATCATTTCACTAAAACAACATTTTCACGACTAAAGATATGAACAATGTGGAAATGAAACCAACAAGTTGTTACTTCAAATAAACAACCACCCATGGTGACTTACAGCCTTGCACTTTTCACATGGCTAATAACCTTTCTAAGCATGGTCACTAGGGCCTGATATTTATGTCAGAATGTTCTTTTCCTTCTGAAAGGATACTGAAAGGACATTCAGTTTTAAGTTTTACCTTAAAAAATAACAAGGTGTGAAAATGTTTTAAACAGTGGTTTAGGTTAGTAGATTCTATGGTCTAAAAAAAAATTGTTTTCAATGCTATAAGATACTTTTAAAAAATTGCAACAATGCAGAATTAATGCCATACACAGTAAATATCCTGTACTGCTTCATAACTCTATTTCTCACCATTAACAATTTAATGTACTTTTCCATTTTTCTGTATGTGTATTTTACATAGGCTTGTCAAGAAAACAGAATGCTATCACGTAGAAAACGCAAGTGATGCATAAACAGTTTGCTGAAAATACATGTTATGAAAGCTTTCATTTGAAATGAGTTGTCCTAACAAAAAACAGCAGGTTATATCCCAAAATACAGCGTATTTACACTGTTGTGAACAGGCTACTTCCCTGTCACAAAGGCTCTCAGCTCACCTGCAAGCTCCACACTCAAACGTCCCATTTCCGTCGTGACACTTGGGGCTGTCAGGGATGCCTCTGCTCTGACACTCGCATTCACAGATAAACTGAAGAATAATCTCTACTTCCTCTGTGAAGCCCAGGGGCTTGATTTTAATGGTTTCAGAATTCTTATTTGGACATTTATTTGCAGTTATGCTAATTTCAAACTGAACCTTAAAGTTCAGGGAAAAAAAACAGATTTAGTTAACACCACAATGAAAATAAAGAGGCTCTCAGAAAGATACTCTTAATGACTCTACATCTGCTTAAAAATAAGCAATTTCTCTTTTCCTCAGAAAACCGTTTATATGACACACATACCTCATCGCCAATGGAAATATTAGAACATTTTCTTCCATTTTCCCCTGTCCCATTCACCCCATTCTTGCAGTAGGATTTGTAATTTATGGTCACTCCTTCTGGCAATTTGCTGTTTTCCAAAATGACTTCTGAAGAAAGGGACTAAAAGAGAAATTATGCACATGATCTTACCAAGACGCTGACAAGCGGTAATAAAGATTAACGATGAATAGGGAAATCAAATAAAATTCCACTTGAATGCATGCGTAACAATCAATGGACAAAATGAGCTGTTTATTAAAAATGTCACTTCAATAACATATTTTGAAACTCAAATAAGTGTCTAGAAAAGAGAACCCAGAGAAACATGCTCCAGTTAATAAATTCCAATATTCAAAATCGTAAATACAATGAAAACAGTACTTCCATTAATTAGTAAAATGCTAACAATACAAGGCACAGAGGCCCCCCATTAATTATGAGCAGTCCTAAGAATGCACAGCACATTTTCCTTCCCCTACTGGCTCTCCTCTCACCCAACACCTTCACTAGGACTAAAGTGAACGACCTACTACACGATCTGGGGATAAATTTACGTATGACTGTCAGCCTGGAGCCCAGTGTTTACTGAGCTCAGGGGGACCCTGAGTTCATCCCCAGCACTATCCTAACAGCCGCCTATTTCAGGGAAGAATGCAAAACTACAAGTGTAAACTATCAGACCTCTCAGAACAAGTGAAGGAGGCAGCGAGAACAGCAAGCAACCTTACACTCATGCCACCTCAAAGGATTGGGGATAGGAAACAACTGCGTTAGACAGACAAGGAACAATAGGGAGTACACAAAACACAGAGCATCTTGAAAATCCTTGCAGGCTCCTCTGAGTTAGGTGTCTTTCCAAAACAAGTGGAGCTTACACACATGCGCGTACACACACACACACACACAAAATTAAAACTAAACTGTGAAAAGTGAAAGTCATGTTATGCAATACACAATAGTTGAACATAATATTGTACATAACTTCAGTTTATTTAATTAAAATAACTATCAGTCAATGCGTAATGGGAGAAAAATTATTAAAGGTATTCTGAATTAAACTTGAGAAGGGGAAGACAATTCCTCTTTAATCTCCACACCTCTTTAATTCCAATTCCCTTTTACAGGTGACAATAAAACCAATAAATATTTGTAACATACAAATTACATTTTTATGTATTTTATGCATATGCACACCATTTATGGGTATGCATGTACCTCCTGAAAATGGAGAACTAAATGTATGTTCTCTGGAAATACAACTAGAGAAATAGCAAAAAACATTTTCCAGCACAACTGAACATAGATGCATCTATAAAGGATACTTTGGGGAGGAAGAATGAGGGAATCCTACAAATCTAAATGTAAATTATGTTCTATACACGCTCTTCACCGAAGACAAGCTGCTCAATGATACACAGACATTCGGATATATCCCCACATGCCTTTATCATCCTTTTTTCCCCTGCAGGCTATGTTTTTCTTGTAAAGCAAAAAAGTTTTTCCTCCACATATGGAATTTAAAATGTTCTGTTGGCTTGCAAAATAGTGCATAGGATAGTTTTATTTTCTTGGAACACTACAATCTGTGCAGGGTATTGTCTAACACTGATGCTACATAACACATACTCACATTGTAGGCATCAATGATTAGCTGAATTACGTTGCTAGAATTTGAAGATAATGTTCCTACTGCTGACTTTGGAATTAAATTTTTCAGTTCCTGAAATTAAAACATATAAAATACATATATCATTCACTGACCCAATTAGAATCCACTAACATTTGAACAACTAACATTTGTCTTTAAATATCAGTTCCTTGTACATTCCCTAAACAACTTCAGGAATCACACCTGGTAAAATGCTCTCAATGACATGTGTGAAAACGAATCACACGACATTGATATCACAGGCTTGGGCAACTCAACTCAACCTGGTCTCAAAATTTTACAAAGAACAAGGATGTAGCTGAGTGCGAAGGCCCTGGATTCAGTTCCCAGTACCAAAACCATGGGTAAAACGTGAAATGTATCTCCTGGAAAATTCAGGCTGACCACTTGGTAACACTTTCTCACACTGCAATTCAAACATTGCAATTTTGCCTCTAATAACAAAAATCCTAAATTTTAGAAATTTGTAGTTTTTATTTTAACATCATACATACTTACCTTGTAAACAGGCTGAAATTCTTCAGTAACTGCAAAAATTGTCTGAATGTTATTTTCACTGAGTTTCTGGACAAGGTGAGCAATAGACGGATAATCCTAAGAAATCAAGCAGCACAGTTTAATATGTAATACACTCACCCAATGTATTCTAGTTTTAACACTTTTTGGAAATAAGATTTACAAATACAAGTAGATTACTTACACTAGAGTACTATCAAGCAGTAAGAGTACAAAATGTAAATAATCACTGAGGTGGGTAGTGTTTCTATGGGGATTTCTAATCCTCTTTCTACTTTTCTATATGTGTAAGAATTTCTCTACTAAAAAGATCTTGAACAATAAGATACTCAAGATACATTAAATGTAAGGACAATAAAGCTGAAGAACTCAAATCAAAAGGTTTTATTATCTATCTCTGAAGGAAAGACCAAGATCCATCAAAGTTTGGATGTCTTCTAGACCTTCAACAATTTGCCACACTTTATTTTCAATAAGGGTAGGATCCTATTTTCAAACTCATATAAAAATAATACTAAACTATTTAGAATAATCACCTTTGCTATGAAATCACATATGGAAGTCAGGGGAGACAGCTACAAGCCACAGTAAGGAGTAAAGGTGGTGTTTCAGCATTCCTACTGAGGTCCTATCTGAGTGCAAGAAGCAAGTGTAATACTAACCGGCCTGGACATTAGGTTAGGACCCACACTAACAAAATAACAAAACCCCAGGCTCTGAAAAAAACACAAGCCAGCCATCTTCAAAAATGCAGCACTAAAACCTGAAAGTGAAGATAATTCCATTTACCATGTAAAAATTTTGACACTTACATAATAGTGGCTCATAGTATACACATTATTTTCCAGGTGACACTGCCCATCATTTGGTAAAACAATGCCACCAAGTTTCCCATCTCCAGCAAAGTGAAACCCAGCATCCGTGGAAAACACCAACAGGCGTGTAACATTCCTCCAGCCTATCAATGACTTGCCGAAAAAAAAAAAAAAAGATTTCAATTTTAAAATGTGACTCACAGTAATTCATCATAGTCTTTTAATTCTCACATGTCTCCACTGTACTTTTAATCTAATCACATGCCTTTTTATCTCTTCTTCTCACAATGCTAGTAATCTTGCACATCAATGCTGAGCCACTGAATGAAGCTATCCTGCCCTCCTGTACAGCTATGTTCTATGAGCTGTTCATGTCGCTCAACTCCTTCTGAAAATTGTTTCTTGGCTTAACTCTACAGCAGGTCACACAGGGCCTGCCTTTCAGCGGGGGCTCAATGACTAGTCCACATGTTGATCTACCCACCTTGGCAGTGGCACCTGTGTCCTGCTCCCATCCATCCTGCCATCTACTCTTGATCTATGTATGCATCTTCTGTTGGCCCTCCATATTAGGCCTTCCTTTATTTATTACTGAAAAAACTAATTATCCAAGGACTTGCTCTACTTCATTTCACCCATTCAAACTCAGCTTATAATGCTATTTACATCGTCATAACAGTAAATACTTTTAAGGTAAGTCTTAGAAGAAATTTATTATTGCTAACAATCTTTCAAAAGTAGAATGTCTGTCTGTCTTGCCAACAAAGAAGCACAGCTTGACAAACTGTAATGCCATGACTATGAGCGCTCTGGCTGGGCATGGCAGAGACCACGCACAGAACACAACCTCCACGATGATCACAAATGTACAGCTGGGATGAAAAGAAGTCTCAGGTAAGTGCTGCCTAGAAATTGCTTTCCCCAGCAAGCAGCGATAACATTAAATTACAAGTACTCTGATGAAAAGGGAAAAGTAACAGGACAGTTGATCAGCTAGCTGTGTGCTTACTGGTACTCCATATAAATTACTGCATGGAATTCCACAATAGGCCTCTAAGTTATACACTATCGTACTTCTTTTAAAAGAAAAGGGAACAGCCCCAGGACTAAATAAATTGCCCAGGATCAAGAGGATGGGAAAATTCTAACTACTACTATCATACTGCTTCACTTTCCAACTAAGAAGAGGGATGGATGGAGGGAGGGCGAGAAGAGTTGTACTCCAATCACTTTATGTACATGTCAGCTTCGGTCATGCTATTAAAAGGTGCTGGCAAAATACTCAGGTGGTATGTAGGACATAAAACACTAATTATTGGTCCAACACAGATGAACCTGATAATATTGGAAATCTTGCAGTTAAAACCACAAATCTTATTCCTTCTCAGAATTATGTTCTCATACAGCTTATAAATCAGGGATTTAAATGTCACGTCATTTTAATTACAAAGATACAGCAGAAAGGTATGTATTTCAAAGTTAGCAGACAACAAGTGACCAACTGAAAATGATGTGAGATATGACCACATGTGAGTACTTCCAAGGTTGATACTGACACCTCAGATGACATCAGCTCCACCTCCAGTCCAAAACTATTAAGTCAGAACACCTTGGACTCCTCCCAACATCCAGAACACCAGACACAGTGTAGCAAAGTTGCCCCACTGTTTCAAATAACTAGTTAGCATTTTGGTTGTTAATACTGTATGAATAAACTGGTTTAAAGAGAGACATAATGATTAAATATGCTTTTATAAACACCTGCAACTGCAGAGAGCTGAAGGGATGAGATGTGTCCTTCTCAAGGGTAATGAAATGACATGGTAGTTAAGGTCAGTTTTTCTACTAACTGACTGTAAAATCCTAATACACTGCACAAACATTACAAGTAATATCCCAAGTAAGATCCCTTTGCAGAAAACGGTTGTTATACTTACTCCACAAACTGCAACTTGCATGATTGCATCAAAACCACCTTCTGGAGAATCCAAATTTCCAGATATGCGCTGTTTACCAACCAGATCATTAAATACTTCTCCTTTATGCGTAAGACTGAGCACATTTTTGTAGCTAAATGGGCTGGTGCAGTTCTGTTCACTTGTGCAAGGATTCCTGAGCTTTGCAGGTGTTGTACTGATATAGGGCATCACAGTTTTCTCCACAAATGAGCCAAATCCTGGGAAGAAAAAAATAGAGATAGGTAAAATTACATTTTTATTAAAAGTCAAGTATGTTATGAAAAGGTCAATGTCTGTATCCCTGAAAATTCCTATAATGAAAACCAAATCTCCTATGTGATGCTACTTGAAATGAAGCCTGCTGGAAGTGACTGGGCAGTAAGGGAGGAGCCCTGGAATTCATTACCTCGTGGAAAAAACCCAGGAAACTGCCTTCCCCTTCCACCCAGTGAAGAAGTGGTTAGAAGCACCATTTACGATCCAGAAAGTGAGCACAAAGCTGCCATGAACAAGGATTTCAAGCCTGCACAACTGGAGAACAGATTTTTTGTTGTTCATAAGCTCTATCCAATATATGGTATTCTGTTGAAGTGGCTCAAACAGAGTAAAATACAGGTTCACTTTAAAGAAATTCCCATTCACTTTTTTCACAAAAAAAAAAAAAAAATCTCTCCAGCTAATTAGATGAACGTTCTTGAATTCTAATCCCTTTAGTAGTAAGAACTTCTTGTCTTCATGTCCACGGTCAGTTGCACTTCCAGAATAAAAGATATTTTATACAAGTGTCATTTGTTTGCTATTTTTTAATGTTTCCACTTAAGACAAGTTAATTTAAAAGCAGTTTTGGCCTTAAGAGGACTGGGGTCTTCCCCATCATCCTGCTACAAAACATCTTTTAGACCAAGAGTGGAAAGCAGCAGGCAGGAGACAGGTTCATCAGGGAAGCAGGAAATGAATGGGGAAAATGAGACTGAAGGTGATCATCATAACATGAAAAACCTAGATAGGAAATGAAATTAGGCTGTACTTAGGATGTAACAGAATCTGAGGCACGTGACAAATTTAGAACGCTAATGAGCAGTGAAAGGATAAATCACTGTGAAAACAAGCAGAAGTTTAATTATCTGTGAGGCACGACCTCTATTCAATTACAAAGCACCATACAGTGACCAAAAACTGAGGACAAGAAAAAAAAAAATATGCGACAGAAGTCAGTTTTGCTGTGCCCAACAGCACAGGCCTGTCATCTCAGCAGTGTGGGAGTTTGAGACAGGAGGATGCAAAATTTCAGTGAAGTCAGGGCAAGTTAGTGACTTAGCAAAATATGATCTCAAATTCAGAAAATAAAAATGGGATGGGATGGAACTCAGTGTGGAGACTCTAAGCTCCATTTCTTATACCAAAACTATATAAACAAGAAAAAGAAGAAAATCGCCGTTTTTTTTCCCTAAGAAAAAACAAGGAAACTAAAAACTGGCTTATTTATCTCACAAATCTGCTGTGAGAAAAAGAGAGAAAAGCATAAAAGGGTTCTCAGGAGTAACAAGATTAATAGATATAAAATTATTAATTTTCTCAACACAACATTCCTACCAATTTGGAAGTCTGAAGTGATCCTCCTCATTTCATTCATCAGATCTGTCCCAAGACTCTTTACATTTTCCAAATCGTCTTTCATTGAGTAAGAGAGGTCCATAAGATAGTACAGATCAATGGGATAGTCTTCAGCTCTTTTGAATTTCAACGTAAACATTTGTGGCTCCCCTAATGAAGCAAAGAGGAGAAAAAAACGTTAGCTTCCCAGCCAAAAAAAAAAAAAAAAAATCAATCTGATTTTCATAGCAAAACCCACAAAATGAAACATATTAAGCATACTAATTTTGACAAAACATAAAAATTCTCTAAGTAAATTAATGGTTATATAAGCACTTTCAACAATACTTAGAACATTGGTCGAAGGAGGCAAAGAGAAGAAAAAGATAACATTTCCAAACATCAACTGGACAAGGCAGGTGAATAATCAATTATTATAGTTTTGATCTAAAATGTCCCTCCAAAAGGCCCATGTTACAAGGTTGGTTCCCACATGCACACAACTAGGACGTGGAGAGAACATTCAGAGGTGGGCTGAGATAGGGGTCATATGCCCTTGGAAGAGTCCACAGGACCCTGATCTCTCCCTCTCTCCTCACGCCCTGACCATGAGGTGAATACTGTGCTCCATCACGGCGACGACACAAGCCAAAGCAAGAAAACCAACTCAGTCATGGATTAAAACCTCCAATACTGTTGGCCCAAACAAACCTTTCTGCTTTGCAAGCTGATTGTTTCCAATAGTTTTCATAGTAAGAGGAAGCTGATTAACACAAAATTAAAACTATGAGGAAAACAAGTAAATATCACAAATTCGGCTTGTGGGGGGATACTTCAGGGAATAATCCACATTTTAGAAATCAATGTAAGTGACAAAGCTGTCCTGTGTGTAAAAGGATGCCACTATTTGCAAGTGAATAACATGATGGGATTGTTAATTTGCAAAACTTGGCAGAATGTTTTTTTTTAATTACAAAGACAAAGGTAATTAAATTATGGTAAAATACTTGTGGTATGAGATTGAAGTGTTCCCCCAAAAGCCTCATGTACTTGTGGATACCCTGTATTACCAGGAGGTGAGTACTGGCTGGAAGGGACAGACGCCTGGACTAGACTGGAGGAGCACGTGCTGGTCCCGCCCTTCCGCCCGTCCTCCCTGACCTGGCTCTGTTCTGCCTGCCTTGAGGGCTCTCTCTCTCCCCAGGTTCACCCTACCCCACCATTTCTAGCCACCCACCTGTGAATGGACTGTCACCTTCTGAAACCGTGAGCTAAAACAAATCTTTCCTCCCTTAAGTAGTGGCTGTTGGGTTTTCTGTCTCAGCGAGACAGTAACTAAGACAATAACCAGAAGGAAAATGTAATGATCTTGAACTGAAAGAATGAGAAAGAAGAGAGAATCAGAAGACATTCAATGCCAATTACTTAGAAAATATAGGGGCAGGAAGCACAGCCGAGCAGCAGCGTGCTCAGATGATGCTCGCCAGGTCCTCAGCATACGCCTCACCCCAAAAGGGGAATAAAACAAAGGTTCATTTGCAAACTGTTAATTCTTAATGTGCAGACAGTTCTTTACATGAATGGCAGCTGGGGAGGCAAGTATGGACCTCAAGAGAAAACGTTGTGCTGCTACAGCATAGGAATGTTTTTGAAAGCCATGAAAGGAAAACCAACTTTCAAGTAAACTGCAGATGTACAGCATGTAAGAAGACACAAAACAGACCAGAAAGCAATGAAAACGAATGAGAACAACAAGGAATAACGTCCCACAAGCTAAGAGGACAGAACACGGAGAGGATCAGAGCATCGACTGGTAAAGGAAGGCTGCAAAGGAATAATAAACCAGTAGGGTGAACAAATGAATGGCCTTGACAAGGATCCCGTGAGCTGCAGGCAGAAGGTGATGGTGGCTCTGCTAGAACAGATGGAGAAGTAGATGCCTGAGGGCACAGACTGAAGAGCAGCCAGGAGGGGAGTCAAGGGACAAGGAGTGCACACCCTTCTCCTGGGACAAAGGGTGGAAACAGAAAGACAGGAAGAGGATAGGATGTTCACAACTTGAGATGTGGCACTTCTACAGGTACCCAATTTTAATTTTTTTTTAAATACTGAACAAAGGAAAAAATGAGTTAAAATGCAGCTTCTATAGAATTATAGCAGAGTGCAGACTATTATTTTCAGCCCCATTAAGTCTCATTAATCCCTCCTGAGTCTTTAACAGATTTTGCTTCTGACATTGAGCAATATATTATTCAAAAGTGTGTATGTTTTACAAATGCTAAAATATATGTATTCCACACTTTTGTTTGAACACCAGCCCACAAGCAGAAAGGAGTCCTCATCAGACACTGGGTAAGCAGCTTGCACAAAGTTGGTACAAAACTTCAAGCAGACAGCTGGGAGTGTGGCTCAGTAGAGGATACTTGCCTAGCAGGCTCAAGGACCTGCATCCACCTGCACCACAAGAAAACAAAACAAACCAACACCCCAAGCAGAAGAAAAGCACCCACAGACTTCTATACCTGATCGTAACTGCAAAACCAACTGCTGTGGCTGGATCTGAGTGATATCTTCTGGCTTCAGTTTCTCTGCTGTTCCTTTGTTCCGGTTGGTGACATTTTTATTTTTCTTTATATTTTTAGAGCCTCTAGGATTTTCTATGTCATCTGGATGGCAACCCTTCTTTTTTAAGGCTTCTAAATCATCACACCGTGCAGAAGTAGGCATTCCTTCTTGTAAGAATGTCTAAATGATATGAAACACAAGATACTGATACAAAGTGTAATAGTGAAGACCTTATAATCATAATTATAAATATACAAACTATAAAACTGAGCAATATCTTACATGCTTTATTTGTTTCTTAAACCATAGGACTGCCTTCATCCAAAGCATAATAATCAATCTGATCTAAAAATAAATTCCATTTTAAGAAAAGAGTATCTTTTCCTGGACTGATCTAAACACATACTGTAATTTTCTCACCTTCAAATTCAGAGTAATCGGTAACTAATTTCCTCAGTGAAATCACTTAATCAGCATGCTTAACAGCTTAAACATAATGAATGAACCACACATTAGACAGTGGTTTTTGCTGTTGCTGTTTTGTTTTTCAAAAAATTCTCTTAAGAGTCCGTACAAAGTCTAAGAAGGATGGGAGGAGATACTGGGAATTGAACCCAGGGCCTGAGAACTGAACTACATTCCTAAACCTCCCTACTTTCTCTTCCTCCCTTCCTTCCTTTCAGGCAGGATCTTGGTAAGTTGTAAAACTGCTCAGGCTAAAAGCATCCCAGAGTGCTGAGATTAGAGGCATGCCCTATAATGCCTGGCAAAGTTTTTATATTATACAGCATTATTTATCTGCAGCACAGTATTCTGAGTGACTAAACACTAATGATACTTTATTTCTAAAAGTTTGAAATAAATTTAAACACTGGATATAATAAACAACTTTTTAAATTTTATTTGAAAAAGCAACATAGTAACTGATCATATGACAAGGTTCAAGAATGTATTTTTATTAAGTAAACTTTGGGGTGAAAAGGTCCTAACTGTATGTGTAGATATTTGTGGCTTGGGGTAAAATAGACAAAATGACATAAGTTCAAGATGTGTCAAGACCTCCAACAACTATGCTAGAAATAAAAATCCAATCTATGTGAACTGTACTTTAGTGAAGATAAAAACAATGCCATTTCAGATCTAAAAAGTTGAAAGTTCCTCATGAAATGTGAGAGTGGATGAAAAACTATAGTGACATTATATATAATTTTATATTTATTACTTCATGGTACTATATAACACAAGAGAATATTCACAGAATAAACTGACTTCAATTTATTGTTTTATTCTTAAGGCAGACATACTGGTATTTTATGGAAGGGAAACTGTTAGAATGAAATGCTCAGGACCAGATGATTCAAAGCTGTGCTACTTTATTAAGAAACATGAAACCAAAGACACATCACACATTTCCAAGTATGAACCAATCTAGATGTTAAGATTATGACACCTAAATAAAACCGCATTAAAGACACCCCCCCAAAAAATCTTTAATAATTAGGAAATTATACTGGAATGTCAAAAGCTAACAAAGAACAATTTGCTTAGCATAAGTCTTGCCAAGTGGAAAACATAACTGCCAATTGTTACAAACAGGAAGGTCACCCCTTCCAACTGAAAAGCACACAAGCAGGTATTACCATTCTCATTTTCCAAAGAAAGCAAAGAGCCTGAGTTAAGATAATCTGGCCTAACACACACTCTCAGCATGCCTTTATTTCTTCCACTGCTTCCAATTAACCCCAGCACAATAGTTTTTAGGGAAAAATTCTCACTGGAAAGTGTTTAAAATAAAAGTCTCTGCCTTCATCCATCATACGGCCAACACATCTAATAGTCATGCCAACAGTTAGGGGCTTGTAGTCGAAGCCCAGATGTGTGGGTGAAGACAATCAATAGACCTTTGACCTTTCTGATACTATTCACTCTGTGAATAAAATGTATCACCTAACGATGACTCACACTTTCTGATGTGATGTCATTTTATTCGCAGAAAATTAAGTCTGCAGCAGTCACCATGTTAGATAAGGTACAGAAGTGTTTAAAGTGAGTAACATTTAAACCCTACTCAACAGGATTCCATGGGAGTGTAAATCACCAATAGTTTAAGCATTAATATAGGACTAATTTACATCATTTTTTTTAAAAGGGAGAAATCTGAAGTCAAACTAAATGGCTAGGGATTTCTGTGTGTGTGTTTAGCAATTTAAGCCACAGAAACATGTGCCATAAGTGACTTATTTGATAAGTTATATAATAAAAAAGCCACACAAAGATAAGCTACATACATGAAGGTGTTTTTAAACTGTCAAATAGCCACAGCTCCAAAAAAGAACAAGGGGAAATTAATTTTAACACTACAGGTTTATATAACTTCAACAGTAAGAATGATTTTTCTTCAAAACCCGGCATGCATTTGAGACATGGAGCAAATTTGTGTAACATCCGTATTTCAAGGGCTCAATTAGCCACACAGGCCTAGTGAGTTCTGAATCTAACAGCACAATTCTAGATCATCACACACTACTTCATAAACACTGACCACGGTGAAAACTTCTATCTAGTACTATTCAAACGCATAGCAATGGGCAACACTCAATGACAAGAACAGATGGAAAGGACAAGAACAATCTTACTTACCGAATTTGTGCACCACCCACAGTTTGGCCCAGCTTGTATACATTCTCCACATGACTTGGCATTTGCTTTTAAACACCTATTCTTATCTGCTAATAGATAATAGGTAGATAGATAGATTATAGATAGATGAATTAGGTCAATTTACTTGAGGTTTCACAGCAAAATTAAGAAAACAAATCAGGATTACAGTAACAAATGATACAATATATATTAATGTTACATATGAATTCTTCTACCTAGTTACTAAGCTAAACTAGACCTACCTCAACGAGACTGATTCTTGAACACCTCAGCAATAAAAGCCACAAGAACATAGTTATCTTTCCTGTTTTTTATATCAAAGATAAGATATTATCAATCTACTAACGTGTTTATTATTTTTCAAAGGTATAATTTCAGAATCTAATTATTTTGGATGGTTATAAACATCACAAGTTTTCTTACAATCGGGTACTGTGTTACTTCTTTTTCTGTGACTCATGAAAGCACACCCAGTCCCACAAGCGTCTCCAGGGCTTTTCTTTCAATTTCAACGGTAAATAATTGAAAAGTTCAGTCCATATTCATCCAATCCATAACCCAATGAGTTTTTAGGCACTGTGTTCAAAATACATATTAAACTTCTTTGAATCCACTTAAGGTCTACATGACTTTCAAGTGGTATAGACACTAAGGATTGTCTCCAATGTATCCTTTCTGCTGATAAACCTAACAAATGCTTTGCAAATTTAGAAAACTTTAAGGTGTAATGAAGAAACTAAAAATCTGCTACAACTTGCTAAAAAATAACCACTGAATTTTCTGTGTATTTCTTGCTAGTCTTTTATTATACACATCAAGAAATAAAAAGAATATAGAGATAATTTAAATAAAATTGAAGGTACACTTTATACATGCAATTTTATATTCTGCTTTTTAAACTTAAACTATTTCATGCATGTCATTACAAATTATTTAAAAATGTGGCTTTCAGTGACAATATAATATTTAATTACATGACTGTATTATATTTGATACTGGGCAAATTTAGATCACCTCCAGTTACATCTGTACAGTTCACAAAAGCTTGTTCACATGCCCACACAAACAATTCAAGCACATAAACATACATACAATTCCCACACGTGTACAAATGCAATCTAGTAATCATGCTCATATATAACCCTTGGTATACATCTGACTACTTCTTAACAAATTTCAAGAAGAGGAGTTTAAGAGTAGATTCCCATCACCAAGTACTTTAATATAAAAAATTACTCATTTTTAAAAATTTTCCTCTTAGGTATTTTACAAGTTTTTCTATTGTCAGGTTCATTAGCTTTTCATTAGATTTCTACACATACTGAAAAAGCTAAGATCTGACATACAGATGGTGGATTGCTCTTGATTTTTTGTAATTAAAATATATCAATAGTTTCCCTTAGGATTTATAACTTCATGTTTACATGTAGTAAAACTCATCCTGAGATCAAATAATTCTGTCTATTTAATGTACTTTTTTGATTTGGAGAACAGAAGTGGGTATCCATGGCTCCAGATGTGGATGCAGTATGTCTTACAGAAGGATTAAACAGATTTTCAGCTTTTACTGCTTTTCCATATGATACCAACATTTTACAAGACTTTTTGATAAAGAGCAAGAATATCTTCTATAAAGTCAACTGCTTCTTTATTTTTCAGGTAAGTGATAGACAATCATAAACCATCCATTAACTGTACTTGCTTCTGAATGTTACATGTCGTTGCCTGCTCTCTGCTCACTTCAACAGGCTTAAACTCGTATCTTTCAATCATAGGAAGAGTCTTAAACTCTCAGAAGTCTATCCTGTACTCAACCATGTTAGCAATTTACCAGCCAACCTGGCTGTAACTTTCCAGGAAGTGGGGACAAGGGCAGCAGATCATGAAGGCCACTTGCTGGCCATCAAAAGGACCCTGCTGTCCACATACAGTGAGATGGAACCACTGCAGGCATTTCAGAAGATGCAACATAAACTGAATTGGGTTTTCCAGGTATCTAACTGAGGAAAGAGTGACACAATAGACTGAAACTTTAAAAAAATTTTTTTTACCTGTTTGGCTAAATACACAGCAAACTGAACTGATCAGTCCAATCCAGAAAACCAGTTGTAAATTCATCTGAAATGCAAAATGTGCACCATCATATTAAGGAAATAAAGAAAAATCATTAGATATGGTATGTTCTAACCTCATGTTCTGTTGATCTACAGACAGACACAAAGTTACTTACAAACCACTTCACTCCAGTCCTGGCCACACTTCTACTGTCAGCCTTTCTCTCCCAGCTGTTACCAACTTTCACCAGCACCACTCAAATAATTTTCACACTAGATTACCCCAAAACCATTCTTCCTATTCTCTAAGTTGAGTAATTTAACAGCGATCAATTAAGTGTGCTCAAAAAACAGTAGCGACATCAGGGTCCAGAAAGCTGTGGACCATCTTCATCCCATGCAATCGTCATATCCACAGCCTCTAGCAGCTCTCAGAGATCCATGGGAATAGCAGGATCCCTCCATTACCTCAATACTGCATGTTGGCCTAAGGCAATTATCAAAACCTGATCCAGTCATTCCCCTGCTTACAATTATTCAATAGTTCGTATTTTTTCTTGGGCCAATACCATCTCTTATACATGGCGTCCCCAAAACCCGAGTGGCAGACCAGGCTACTGGGGCAGATGAGTGGCCAGCAGGTGAGCAGGGAGAGAAGCTGGATTTTTTGTAATGCCATCGCTGGCTGACAAGGATGGTGCTTCACTCCCACTTCCTGCTCCCCACTCCCCTCCTCCTGCTGCTGCCATTTCAAGCTATTCTTTGACAACCTGCTATAGAACAAGTACTCCCCACATCCCAGGCCCTGGCAGAATAAACATCAATTGAACTAGTCCCTAGTGTCCAAAAAGTTGAGGACCACTGTTATATAGTAAGTCTCAACTCACTGTTTCATTTTGATTTCCTGGTAATTTTTTCTAAGAAAAATAGCTATATGTTAAATAAAATATTCATTTAATGCCCTGAACTCTGGGATCTGCAAAATATACCAACCACTGAAAGCAGAAGACCCTGACCAGTCTCGAGTGTCTTTCAGAAGGTTTACAGATGAAAATTAGGTGGCTCTGCTTTCTAGCCAATATGAGGGAAGCAGCTGTTTCACCACCTCCTTTCTACCACAAACGATGTTTCTGCGTTGGAGTCAGCTAACCACTGACCTAGCCCCCTGAAACATACTGGGGCTTGAATCTCGAGCACTGTGTTTCTCTGGCAGTCATTCTACCACTGAGCTTCATCTCCCGTCTCATGCTTAAAACCTTTCAATGCACGGAATGGCTCAGGGAAAAGAGGAACTCACGCTGGAGCGTAGCTCAGCGATTACAGTGCTCACCTAGGCCTCAGGTTCTTCAGCTCCACTTGACAGCTGGGCATGTACTTCATGCCTATAATCCTAGCACTGGGCAAGAGGACTGTTTTCAGTTCTAGTAAAGCCTGGGATACGTAGTAAGCTCAGGACCAGCCTACACCACAGAAGGAGACCCCATCTCAACTTAAAAAAAAAAGAAGAAGAAAATAAAAAAAAAAAGAATTCTTTCTGGCATGTGCTATTGGACAAAATGAATGAGTAAGCCCCAAAATGTCAACTTTAATGAAGCAAGTACACTGCGTCCAAAAACCCTAGTAGAGACTGATTTGAACAGGGAGCATTCTAGTATCTGCACTCGCTTGCATCACAACCCTGGCAGTACCCGGATCTCCAGCCCTTGCTGCAGAATCTGGTCCACATTCCAGCCTTGCAGCTGAGCAGTATCATCCAAACTCTCCATGCAATCAATTATTCTTTCAGTTATCTAACAAGAATCTACTCTGTGCCCATCACTCCCCTTGGCCTTCTGGACAATCAGATATGGTGTCTGCCCTCAAACATTCATTTACTGGCTGAAAAATACAAGAGTTGCACACATTAGACAATTAGCAACTCCTAGGCGCCCAATAGGTCAGCAGTAGCCAAACGAGAGAACAGCTCAGAGTGGCCTGGAAGAAGAGGGAGGGAGGGGCACCAGGGAGTATACAGAGAAGGACACAAGCCTAGCAGCCCTTCTGCCTCGAATGACTTAGTACTGTTATGTTTCAATACTGTAACAACCACAACACTAATTAATACATATTAGACCCAAGTCTTTTGATCTTGTTTTCAAGACAACCCAAGTTCTGTAGTAAGAATATCTGTCTAAATAAAGCAATAAGATGATTTAAGCTACAAGGAAAAATTAACTTCAACAGGATATCAATAAATTTTATATTTTTAGCTTTTAGAAAAAGGAAAAAGATTAAGTAATATTCTGCATATTACATTGACTACTCCACCTTCCATTCATGAGGTGCAACTTTTCTCTGAATCAAAGTTTTCAGTTTCACAATCTATATCCGACCAGACGTACTCAAAGACACTGATGGCCAAAGACTGCTCAAGCTACCCCCAACTACCTAAACCAGCATTTTGAAACAGTACCCGAACTTAGCCATGCCTAAGCAAATGCCCCTCCCATAAACATATGAAAAAAGTTAATAGCTAATATATAATAAAAAGTTTAACTTCACTATTTACTAGATAGTAAATATATATAAATTAGCCCGGCGTAGTTGACCTGACTGTAATCCCAGTACTCTGAGGGACTGAGCAGGAGTAGGGAAGCCGGAAGCTGAGTGCCAAGACTCTGAGTTCACTCCCCAGTACAACCAACCAACCAATCAATCGATCAAAATCTAAAACTAGCAAGAAGGAAAAAAAAGGTTGTTTTTTTTTTTTTAACCCAATAAAATCTCCTCCTAAGTGAAACCACTGGCAACTCTCATACACATCTCTGGAAAATACAGCAATAGTATTTAAAAATATTTAAATGCAATATGTTTTTTAAAAATGTTTCTAACATACTGCATATGCACATATGAATGAAATGGTGGAAAAAAACTGCTTCTATCCTCAGGCTGGAGGAATGGCAGAGCAGTTACAGTGCTTGCAAGCACAGGCCCATAGTAAAATTTGCCACCATCACACAAACTGGGCATGATGGTACACAACTGTAATCCCAGCAGCAAGGAGGCTGAAACAGGAGAATTACCATTAGTTTAAGGCCTGGGCTCCATTGCGTTTAGGACCAGCCTGGACTACCCAGGAAGACCCTGTCTCAAAAAAAAAAAAAAAAAAACAGTTTCTACTCTCTAGCATAATAATTCAGCTACCAGCAATCCACTCTAAAGTAAATGGAAACTGAAATACAGGAGCTTACATTTACGCTCGCACGACCAGTATGGTTCTCTACTGTAATTACAGCAGGCAAAAAATACAGACATCTTATATAATAGGATAACAGAGAAATCTCAACTTTGTGGGCTACGAGTTAAAAACAATGGAACAACACTAAAAGGCTTAGAAAAAGAGTTCTGGATGCAAAGTATATTAGCAAGAGAGGAATGTAAAACAACAGTACATAAATATATCCAGTAAGCAGAGAAAAGGAGAAGAGTCTCAGGACAATGATGTTTTGTCTTTAAAACTGCTATTAAAATAGAAATAAGCTGCCACAGCATTTTCTTTTCTTTTTGCCTGCTTAACTACGCAAAAAAAAAAAAAAAAAAAATTCTTAGTAAATTTTTTTTCAAAAACCATAACGTTTCACTGACTCCCACATTAACAGAGTCTTTCTTTTATGTCCTTCCATCTTCAAGGGCTTACACTGCACAATACTATTCGAGTGCAGCCACAGTACTGTAAATCCTGCACAGAGCCTCTGGTATTCTGAGCTTCCTCTGCTCTATGCTAGCTTCTCAGGAACAAAAGATAAGAAAAACTTTCAGAGCCATCTCAATGCAGAAGGAAGGGCCCAAGGCAGCAGCTTCTGTTGAGCCTGGAGTTTTGCTTAAGTATCACTGTGACTGCATCAAAGAGACCCAGAGGCTCAGAGTGTGAGGTGCCTAACAACTCACCTGGTAAGGCTTGCCTAAACGTTAATAAAGCACAGTAAATTCATACAGTCCACAACTGTGGCAACTCAATGCAACCAATTCTGCACACTTTGTGTCACTGGGATGAACGGAGCACCTGGTCAGCTCCCACTCCAAATGAACAGAACAAGTTTGTCCCACATGCTGGCTGATGCGCAATTTCTCAGGTTACTTTAATGACCACTGGACTGCCTTCCGCAGTCTATCAGACTACACAATTCAGAGAACCATACTAAGTTACCTTTACTAACCTGAGTGAAGTAACAGAAAATGTTTCTTTATATTCTGAGGCTGTATCACTTTTAAGATATTACTTTAAATGTGTCCTTTTTCATCTATAAACCTTGACAAGCCACACAAAAATCACCAGAACCCTCCCGTCTCAAGAGTGCCAAGCTTGAAGCAAGCAAACAAGGCTTCAGTGTTAAGGAACGGCTGAGAGAAGAGGACAACCGCTTGAGACAGCTATGGACAGATGTCCACTCTCCTGTCAGCACACCGGCAAGAAACAGAGGTGCTGTCGCTGGGGGGCAGTGTCTGCAAAAGACCAGTTTTTGGGAAATGAAGATGTATGGAAAATGACAGCCATTAAGAATACAGAAGATCTACAAGGATGATGAAGAGGAAAGCAGCACTCTGAGGAAATGAGGCTTAGAAGAGGCCACAGCTGGAAGGGGCCATGAGAGATGAAGGAAGCACGAAGCGCAAAGCTGGACAGGAGTTGGCATAGCCTCTTCATCTATCCTGTCCCGTGTTTCAAATCTTTCTAGACAGCTCTTCTCAGAGTGGCCCAGGAATAATGGCACGAGATTCCTCCAGGTGTGCAGGACCTCAGGATTCCCTCTGCTGCCAGAGGTTTAGGCAGATCTGCTTGCAGCATTCAGTATCCAGCACACTTTTTTCACAACACACTCTATGCCCTTGGACTCTACTTGCTCCCTTTCTGCATACGGCAGGGCCCTTCTCCAGTAGTTATGCGAGGGTTTGTGCCATAACTGAAAATACATTATCTTTGCCTAAAGGACTTCCAGGTCAATTCAAAGACAAAAATACAAAAAAAGAAAAAAAATCACAATATGATGCAATGGTTTCTGTAAAGAAGACAGGAATGTACTAAGGGCACCGAAATCAGACTAACTTTGGAGCCTTCAAGGTAGAAGAGAAGGCACAAGGAGGATAGATAGGAAGACCAGGCCTGTTGGCACAAAGCCATGGAATCCTGGGAACAGTTACAATAATTTCTAAATAACTTCTAATCATATCTCAAAACATTATTTTCAGGTGACTCCTCCATTCCCAAACTTGAATTATTTGTCTCACTTTTTCTCTTTACAGGAAAAAAAAAGACTAGAAAGTATTTTTGAAGTTATATCTTACTGTTGGTGAGATGAGTTATTTTATACTTATACACTCCTACCACAAGGAATAAATTATATATTTTTTTAAAATCTCAACACACTGAAAGATCCAAAAAGAATCATGAAGTATTTATGCTTTCCTGAGACTTAAATAATGAGCTGGAAATAGCAGCAGCCAAGGGCAGGCTGGTCACAGAGAGCCTCACATGCTTTCTATGCTGAGAAGTTTGGAAACTACTCTATAAATAGTAGATAAACAAATCATTTGGAACAAGATAGAAACATGACTGCCTATACATACAGAAGGAGTGGTGAACAGGAACTAGAAAACAGGCACAGAATTTACAACAGTTCAAGTCAGAGGAGACATACGTGGGCGTTCAGACAACAGTAACGGACACAATGACAAGTGACTAGAAGGCAGCTGTGTGAGTTGGAATTTGCTTGGATAAGAAAGTGTAGAAGAAAGGATATTAAATAACCATTGTTTTTAAATAAAGAAGATACAGGAAGGGAAATAAGAGTTAAGGAAGAACATGATACATTTTAGAAATGTGGATTGTGAAATGCCAGCTGAAGTGTAGGGTAAATACCCACCCAGGAGAGGACCCAGGAGGTCTCAGCAGACAGGCCAGGGCTTGCTTACAGGCAGGAGAGCTGCCTCATGTAGGTGGCAGCTAAAGTTAGGAAAAACATGAGATTTGCTCAACAGAATACTCCAGAAGAAAAGAGCTCTGAAGGCAGCTTCAAGAGGTAAAGACACTGGACACAGATGACAGCTGAAGCAGCTAGGCCTCCTGGAAGCAGAGAAAGCTGCCATCAAGACCACAAGGACAGGTCACCACTCTCCCGCAGCTCACCTTCTCCAAGGCACAACTGGAAGTAGGAACCCTCCAAGAGCTCATCAGTGCCTACCAGCTCCTTCTGAAACGGACTGCCGCTGGAAGACAAGATGGGGCAGGGGTGAAGAAAACTGGGAAAGTACAATAGGATGGCAGAACAATGCTCGGGGCCCAGCAAGTACTGGGCACCCTCATTTACAAAGAAAGTGTTCATCCCACTTGTAAATATATTTAGATCTGTCTGCCCTATGAATTCAAGGCTCCAAGGAAATAAATCCCAGTGTCAACTATCACTTGTAGAGATACCTGGTACAAAAGCACTGTTCTTTTTTTTTTCTTTTGCTGAATTATATAAAAATCATGATTTTTATGACATTACTCAACAACTCAATAAGGAATAGTATCTCATAACTAATTAATGTGTAGCCAGGTGTGGTGACACACACCTGTAAACCCAGCACTCTGAGAAACTGGGACAGAAAAACTGCAAGCTCAAACTCAACCTGCGCAATTTAGTAAGATCATGTTTTAAAATAAAAAGGGCAGGGAACGCAGTTTACTGCAAAGGCCCTGTGCAGAAACAGAACAACAACAAAAAAAAAAAAAAAAAAAAAAAAAAAAAAAAAAAAAAAAAAAAAAAAAAAAAAAAAAAAAAAAAAAAAAAAAAAAAAAAAAAAAAAAAACAGAATTGGTCAACGTAGACCCTCTTGAAGCAAGTTACTGTAGATATTCTAGGGAACAATTTTCAATACTTTTAAGAATACATAAAACAAATGAAAGCTTAGCTGTAAACTGTCTTATGCATAAGGCTCTGACAAGTTACAAAGTCAGTTTATAAATACAAGCACAGATAATGAAACAGTTAACTACTCAGTTATAAGGTAACCAACTAGAATATCCAGATGTTTTTTATTAACAGAAATGCACAAAAAAAAATACCCTGCAGAAAGGCTGAAATCTCAGAGAATACCTACTATGATTCCTCATACTCTGAAATCAAACTATTCCACAGGTGTGTAAGGCAGGTGCAAGAGGAAGAGAGGGACAAAGGAACTGTGATGTTGACAGGAAGTGCAACAGTAAGGAGGAAAAGGTCAAAGGACTAGAGGACAGGTGAGTAAAAGGAGAAATCACTTACATACGCAAATAGAAAAGGCTACAAAAGGAGTCAGTTGAGAGCCACAGGGCAGAACCAGGAGGAATCAGGTGAAAAGCCTAAATGAAAACCACAGTAACAGGTAAAATGTTCAGCAGAGCCTTTGAACAGAACTGAGGGCAGGCAGTTGATCTGCAATGTGACTCTAGAAAGAGAGGCACCTTGAAAAGGAAATCGACAAAAAAAAAAAAAAAAGAAAGAAAGAAAAAGCCAGTATAAACACACTGCATTTACCACACTGGTAGGGACTGGGGGCTTAATCTTACTGGGAACTTCTGAGAAGCACACAGAAAGGACCAGTGAAGGTCAACCAGGGAAGCCTACACATCAACTCCAGTCTCCAGGTTCGAAGTGCCTGTAAGGGTCTCTGGAGAACTATTGTCCAAGTGCCCAAGAGTCTGATGAAATGCCCAGGAGAGAGCAAGACGGCAGAACTTGGGGCAGATGTGAGCAGAAATGAGTTACCGGACAGCAGCAGAGGGTGAAATCAGAAGGGAGACCAGGAAATGGGTAGGACAGAGTTTCTAACACAATGATGAAAGGCCTTTGGACATGCTGAGTCAGGAAAACTGCTAGACAGGGGTGTGGAAAATACCACCTCAACAATCCTGGAAGCTCCCTAATGATGGCAAGACTTTGAAAGGAAATAAAGACTTGGCCAGGTGATTCACATATAGCATCCAACCCTGTATTAAAACAAATACAAATGCTCTGTGTTCCAAAGATTTCAGGTTTAAGATACATGTCCCTCTTATTCATCTACCAACGAGGCACAAGGGTGACCTGCTAGATACTGTGTCACCACCTAAATGTCATTTCTTCACATCCTGTGTCTAGCAGACTAAGCAAGTGTGGGCATGCTGGCATGTTATCTAATCCCTATCTCAACTTCATGATCTTTAAAATAAAGATACTAGTCTTTCCTTAGAGGGATTTTCAGACGTAAGTGGATACAGATTATAACAGAACAACATCCAGCACACTGTAATTATTAGTACAATCTGTTACTTTTTACAACTCCTAATAAGCATTACAGAAGATCAATGAAAATCAGTAACAACTTGATTAAAGTGTATGTTTTCCTTTTAATCAAAATTAAAACAGAAAATGCTGGATGGATCCAAGTTGTACAGCAAGTCCTTCAATGTATCACTGTAGTCTCAGTTTTCCTCAAGAAGTATTTATTGCTGCAAAATTGGGATGTGCCCTCCTGGAGGGAGTAGGGGACTTGAGATTATGGGAACCCCTGGTGTGCCTAACAGAGGCTGCCAGGTGGAGGAGCCCTTGGGGCCTGGCCCAGGTTGGGAGGTGTGGCTGTTAGGTGGATCCACAGGTGCAGTGACAGCTTACAAGAGGAGGTCCTGTGTCTCAGATTTATGGGCCCTGAGGCAACAGGGCAGGCAGGAATGGCAGAAATTAAGTCCCAGGAGCGAGCTGCAGGTGAAAAAGAAAGATTCAGCTGCCAGAGGAAAAATCCAGCCCAGACAGAACAAGAGAAAGAACTGCAGCCGCTCCTAGAAGTCTTGAGAGCAAATGGGACCAAATGGAAGAGGAAAGAGGTGAGCAAGTCCAGAAGAGGAGCTGCCGCTGCCCAGACAGGCCCAAGTGAGACAAGCAGGAGCTAGCCAGTCACAGTTCTGCAAGGACAATGCGGCATGCAGTTTCCTTAGGGTCACCTAAGCTGCAATGGGCTTTCTGGTGATGAATGGCCTTCTGTGTCACCCACAGGCTTGTAAAAGGGAGCCCTCACCTATGCTCCTTTAGGTCACCCTCGTGTATGCTTCTCTGGGAACGCCTCACTCATACTCCCGGAAGTAACTTCAATAAACTCATCGGTTCACTAAACTGGTCTTTGGTGCAACTGTTACGCTGGCCTGTCTGCTGTGCCCTATCTGAGGTGAACAAATGTTAGTGCTCAGGTTGCCCCAGGAAGTTATTTCTGCAACATTACATATTAGAGAACACGCAAGATATGGAAGAAAGGATAGTATAAGGGTTAGAAATAATACAACTACAAAGAGATTAATGTAGATTGTTGCCATTCAGTTACTTGTTTCAAACTTGACAACTTCAATATCACTATCCAGTTATCCTTTTTTTTCTGACTCCAGGTCTAAGTAGGATTATGTGCTAACAACCTGATTCCTAACCACTGGGGTGTAAAGCAATAAAAGCAGCAAAAATTCAGTGTTTTCTGTTAAAACAATTATGTCTGAAAGCTAGTGTCACAGACCATCTTGAGAAACCATCATGGTGAATAACAACACAGCCAACAGAAATAAGGAAGAACAACTGAGGATTCTTAGATCAAGGGGAAACGAACCTAGCAGAGGCTAAAACTGAAAAGCTACATTACTAGTAACAGCTCAAATCAGAATTCTGTTTTGTATTACTCAGGCAAAATTAATAGTCTGATATTTTGGAGGTCTACTGCCCAATGTGGACTATGCATAAAAGGAAGATTTGTACATTGAGAGGGCTAGATAAGGTATGTATCATGCACAGGCAACAACACTACTGTACACTGAATTTTAATGATTTAAGGTAACTGATAACAAAACACCATTTCATTTTCTTTATAATTTTTGAAGGCTTACTAAATCACTAATTTAAAAGAAAGAACATGAATCTCACATCAGAGATGACTCAGCTCACAGAAATGGAAAGGTCTTGTAATGTTCTTTGAGTATATTCCTTGGGAATTCAAAGTGAATAGAAGCCAAGAAAAGTTATTTTAATTGTTGTATTTTTAAAGTACAGACACAGGTCTCATGTCTTGTTCCTATTAAAGTATTCCACACTATACTCACTTTTCACAGTGTTAAATGTTATCTAATGAGTCATAATTCACTCTTTGAACTCCTAGGAACATTCCGCAAGTAGACTCTTTTTAGTGTTAGCTCCAATATATAAAATTGTTACCACTGTCAAAAACTGCCCATAACTGTTTTACCCATCACAGAAAATGGACTGATACTCATAACATATAGTTTTATAGCCAAATTGTTTTAAAACCATGTTATAAATAACTCACTTGGCATTTTCTTTTTATATTTACAGACAAAATCTTTAAAATCGTGGTATGTACAGATTTGGAAATCCCTTATTTGAAATGCGTGGTCTTAAAGTATTTCAGTGCTTTTCAGATTCTGGAATATTATATATGTTAAGATGTCTTGCATATGGAACTCAAGTCCGAACATAAAACTCACTTATTGCATAATCACCTTTTACATTTAACCTGAAGGCAATTTTATACATATTTTTAATGTACTTGCAAATGATTGTGACTTGTGATATGCCAGATACAGGATTTTTCCCTCTGTGGCATGATGGCTATCAAAACATTTTTGACTTCGGAGCATTTCAGTTTGCAGATTTTCAGATGTTCAACATATACTCTCTTTGTACAAATAATCAGTCTTTGGAGAAAAAAAATTTTTTTAAATAGTGAGTTTTATTTTAGTTTTAAAATGCATGCCTAGGGGCTGGAGGAATGGCTCAGCAGGCAAGTGCTAAGTCAGGCTCTAAGTACCCAAGTTCAATTCCCCAGCACCACATAAACTGAGCGTGGTGGCGCATGCCTGTAATCCCAGCACTCAGGAGGCTGGTTGGGAGGCTGAAGGAGAAGGATTGCCCTTGAGTCCAAGGCGAGCGTAGGCTCCATAGTGAGTTCAAGACCAGTGAACTACAGAGCGAGACTCTGTCTCAAAAAATAAAATAAAATAAAATAAGTGCCTATAGGCCAACTCAAAATGAAGTACACAATAGGTTTTTTCCCATAAAATCTTTGGATAAGGGCATATTTTTACTCAATCCAACTAATTAATATACCTACCATGCACCAGACATGTAAATTGATAGCTGAAACATTAACCCAGAACGGATGAAAAACCCAAGCTTTTGATATTATTAGATTTCTAATATAAAAAGCTGTAAGTTCTTATAATTCAACTACTTTCTTTTCTATTCCATAAGCTTAGGATATTCTCAATTTATTGGTGCAAAGGCTTCTGATATCCCTATTAAAGTATATCACATCTCTCAAGTTGGCTTCTTCTCAGGTTTGTCCCACTATCATTTTCTGTACATGTCTTTAAAACGGAAAAATAAATAGGTCAATGTTTTAATATTTAAAAATCAGTGTATTCCAGAATAAAAACACAGCCAAACTGAAAGACTCCAGGAATTAACATGCATTTCTTCCCACTTGTCCCCCATAGAGTAATAAAATGGGAACAGCATGAATGGAAGGAAACAAATCACACCACAGGAGCATGATGGGAGAGATAACTATGGCAACAGCCCTCTCCGTAGTAGGAAGAACAACTAAAACTCAGCCTTTTTCTTTCCTTCAGTCTGACAGGAAAAGGTGTAGTGGTGATCAAAGTGTTCATGGCTCAACTAATAAGCAAGAAATAATGATTAACAAAATTTAGCAAAAAGGCTGGCAAGGGGGAAAAAAACAAGAACGGAAAATAAGTAATCCACAGAAAATAAGCTAAGTAATCCACAGAACAGAAACCCTCCCTAAGTTCACCACTCTTATCCTAAAGAAAAAAAAAGCTTTTTAAGGAACAAGAACCCCTTCCTACCCAAAGATCATATTAGTTTGGGGCCACTGAACTCCAACAACAGAGCTTTGGTTGCTCCAAAGCTGTATCACAAAACAATCTGAAATGCGCAAGCTACTCACAGCATATCCGGATCCCCAACAGACCAATCATCACCTCAAAGGTGGGACAGAAAGATCAAAAACAGATACACTTCAAATAAAGGGAAAAGATTCCTTTTCCAAAACAATCTTGATTGAGGGAGGGAAAAGGTACAATTTAGGAATACCTAAGAAAAACCTCTACAGAAAATAGTTAATATTAAGAATTTTCTCTGAAAATAGAAGAAAATGTTTTAAAATCATAAAATCTCTATTTTGAGGTCACAGTCTTCAAAAAAATTTAGAAAATCTCAAATAGAACTTATCCTACAGTGATTTTTAAAAAGAAAAAAAAAAGTGGGACAGTGTATTCAGCACTAGCAAGGTCCTGGGCTCCATCCATAGCATCAGAAAAACCACAGAACTAGAGGAAAAGTTTATAGAGCCAATTTAGCCAGACTCTGTGTAGACCTAAAATAAAAGGACTGGGGATGTGGCTCAGGGACAGAGTACTGGCCTTGTACCATCTGTGTGACATCCTGGTTCATGCACCATGTTACAACAACAAAGGGTTATCCCTACTCAAACTTCTATTGTAACTAATTGTATCAATGCCTGCGTCTGCTAATAGGGTTAATTCTTCATGTATCATAAAACAAAGTGGTAAGTAACACTGCTAGTTTAGACAGGAATTCTGCCACCTACTTATATCGTCCTTGGGACATATTACCCATCTGTCATCCATACCATCATTCAGACCATTCTAAACCCAGGCCTCTTCTACAGCACATATTCCAAACCACTTAAGCCAATCCTATTTTTTCTCAATAACCATGAATATTAGATGAGAGAGATGATAGAAAAATATGGTGAATATTTTAATTTTTCTAAAAATTTATTATAGTAAAAGACACACTGACATCAATCCCCCTGGAAATGTTCCCCTCCCTTCAAACACACTTATCCCATCAATCCTGTCACTTTCTGAGGCAGTTCTGGAAATCCTCTTTCGTGTATTTCGCCGTGCTATCGTGGTTGCCTCAGTAGCCTAACCGATTCAAAACATTTACCTCTCTGTCATTTTGACTTTGGGGAAGAGCCAGAAAACACATGGTGCCAGATCCTGCAAATGAGGTGGATGAGACCACACTGTCATGTACCCGTAAGCCTACCTTTCCAGAGAACCGCACAGGGCAGCAGCTTCCACCTCAGTAAGACACGGGGCAAGCATGATGGGATGAGTGCAATGGAAGTATTGAGTGGAGCAATGTGTCTTTTACTCCAAGGTAATTTTTAGCTAAAATTTACAGTATATTTTGCTCATATCTCATACTATGTTATACAGTATACCATGTAAAATACTCCACAGTATTTGGCATGTTTGAGTCCAACCTTTCCCAACTAGACAATCACTGAAACATGAAAGAGACCATGCCAATTTCTTGATTTACACTCACACAGCAATTTCCTCAGTAACTGATGCTCCATATACCAAGACGCTGATGGGCTAAAATGTCACGTACAAGTGTGTCACATCCTGATAGAGCCGACAGATTTGAGAACAGCACTAGCATATATATTTCTTAAAGGAGTAATGTGGCACAGCCCCTGTGCCCTCTGGTGATGAAAGAAGAAAATGGTTGCTTGTGGGAAAAAAGAGACCTGCAGTCGGCAGTACTTAGATCAGGCAGCGACTGTCCCTCACCTCACAGAATGACAGGAGGAAGGAAATGCAGACCCATTACAGGACCCAGGAGAGAACCAAAGCCCTGCAAAGGTCACATAAGCATTCAATGGTAAACCCGTGCTGCAACCCACACACTCCACCTCCCCGTCGAGAAGCCCTTATTAGTTGCGCACAGTGGCACAGGCCTGTCATCCCTGCAGTCCAGGAGGCTGAAGCGGGAAGATACAGGTTCAAGCCCAGCCTGATGGCTTAGCAAACCCATCCCAATACTTAAAAAATTAAAATTAAAATAGGTAGGGTTTTTGGACATACAGCTCAGGCTCTGGCTACAACCTCCAGTACCACCACCAAACAAACAAACGAACACCCCTTTACTACACCAACCTGTTTCTCTCATGTGTGTAAGTAGACTATCTCAGAGGGATAAAGCACCTAGTCTGGGGCTGCAGGAATGGCGCAGCGGTTAGAGCACTTGCTTTACAAGAGCAAGGCCCTGAGTTTAATTCCCTAGCACCACAGAAAGGTGGGTGTGGTGACAATCTCCCAACCAAACTTGCGCAGACAGTGCACTCTACATATCTCTCCCTATGCCCACTCTTAACTTCCCCTCCCGCCAGCCAAGCACCGCCGCCACTACCGCAATGCCTGCTCCGTGAAAGCCCCGCCAGGCCTGACCCCTGGGTCCTTTCTGTTCTCTTTCTTCAGACACCAATCTTCTTAGTTCTCCTTACAACAGTCCTTGTACTCTGAGTCAAACTGTCTCCTACTCTAGGGATTGCCAAAGCTTTGTGATTACTCACTTTTACCACTAAAATACTTGGAGTAGCCAGGCATGGTGGCAAATGCTTATGGTCCTAGCACTCCAGGAGGCTGAGGTAGGAGGACTGCAAGTTCTACCCTAGCTTGGGAACTTTAGGAAGACCTTTTTTCAAATTAAAAATTTAATTTGAACTCAGTACAAGGGCCGGACATTCAATCCCAGTATGGGAAAAAAAAATCCCTTGTGTATTCACATACTAAAAACAGGTTCACATTTATTTGTAAACTAGAATACATATTACTTTATAACAATATATATATTATAAATCATAAGTTTTAACCTTCAAAGCAATGAGATTTAATATGCATATTCCTATATGCACATTTTGTATTATTAGTCTAAAACTGTGTTTCTTACTCTTTCAGTGAGTCATTTTACACAGGTCAGGAACCTGTACCTTGGAGAGGTGTATGTTTACATGTATGTATATTTGGCAATTTCTTTCCTCATATATACATCTCACGAGGTGGTATACACACAATAAACATGTTGCTAAATAGTTAACCAAACCTTCTAAAGCAAAAAACCAAAAATAAAGTTTAAAGTTAGGAGTTCTAAAAACTCACATATTATTTTATTCATAAAATTTCACTCTGTAAAGGTCTTATACACAGCCATTTATAAGTCAATGCAAAATTTACAAAGTATACTTTCACAGCTTTTCTTACTGCTCCTAAAAAAGGAGCTATTGTTTCCCCCTACCTACTGCAATATTCTAAGGCAGCCACTACCCTGAGCTTTCTGCATGCACAGCACCTCTTGAAAGTCAGTACATACTTGACATTCTTTCATCTTTCAGGTAGCTACACACAAGCAGCTGAGTATCAGAGCCCCACAAAGAATCGTTATCTTTCGTCCCTACTCTCCCCTTTCCCAAAACTCCTACCTCTGCTGCCACATACGGAAGCAAGACCTCATAACATAAAACAGGCCAGAATAACACTGCTAGTACAGTAATACAGCTTTTTACTTATTTACCTGTGTAAGACTCTACCCTCAGCCTGAGATTTCCAACTCCACGTAGTGGGAAATATAAAATTAATAATAGGCCATACAAATCCTCTCAGATAAATTTAGCTCATTACACATTCAGAAACTAAAATTCCAGGAACTCAAAAATTCGCTACAAGTTTATCACTTAAATGATGTTTATCTTATCACGCTAGCAACAGTTTAGAGCAAATCAGAATACCAGTGAGAAAAGATTTCCTTCAAACACAATCCTACATTATACACTCCAACTCCAATAGTAAACAGTGTATTTAGCAAAACACTACACAACAAAACATCACAGTAACGGCAAGCATTACGAGAAATCTGCACCAAATCAGTTAACTTCCATTCATTCAGTTTACGATAAATTGAGGAGAGGGTCCCAGGGTCCCTCCAGGGTCTAGGAATGTATCAAAATTGGTGAGGTACATTTTATTCAGTAATGGAAACCGGGGGTGTACTTACACTGACCAGACAGTTAAAAGTGACCATTTACATTAGTAAATATAAGGATTTTCAGAACTGTGGATTCCATACTTTTCGTGTACATAAGACTGAAAAGATTGTTAACTTTAATGTAGAACTTGATGTTCTTTAAAAAAATCAACAAACACTGAAAAGCCAACAAACACCAGAGCTCAGGGCTGGAGTGTGGCCACGTCCTCACCATGACATATGCATAGCTAAGCTGTACACAACTCAAAAGAAAAACTGCCAGCCTTGAAAAGGAGATACAGGCAGTGGGTGTGAAGTTAACAAATGAGATGGGATTTATTTAGTTTTTATTTACTCAAATATTAATCACATTCCCTGTCTTTTAACTACCACTCTAGTAATTTACTCTCTCCAATGTCTAAAAAGAATACTGATGTTCCATCTGTTTTCTACTTCCTACTTCGTCACCTTCAGTTACTTATTTACTACTGGTCAATAAACCAAAATTATCTAAAACATGAACATTATAACGAGAGTCTTATGTCCTGTCCAGTCTGGGCTTTGACTCTACTGAGCAAGGAACTTCCAACTAACATTCCTAATCTTTTATAAAAGGGATATTATATATGAGTAACAGAAGAGCTTGTATGTGGCTTAAGAAGTCTAATTACAATTCATCTAGCATTTATATACTAACAATCATTTTGTGAGGTAAAGAATCTAATATATGAAGAGGGAGGAAAATCAGCCAGTATTAACAGAGTAAACATTAACTTTCTTAGGTTTTTCACTTTTTACATTTGATTTTTACAACTACACTGCCACAGACCTGTACTTCTAGGGAGAAGAGGCTGAGGCAGGAGGACTGCAAACTCAAGTACAGTCCAAGCAGTTCAGTGACTGGGTAAGGTAAGGGTCTCAAACACAGAAAAAGGGCGTGGGGGACTGGGTACATAGCTCAGTGAAAAGGCCCTGTACTACAAAACAAGCAAACGTTACTTAGGGCTCACACTTAAGGGGCCCCGTGCTAGATGCCATGGGGTCTCCGGGTCTGAAGGACGACCACAGGGAAATGACTAGAGTTCCCAGAACTTCAGTCCCTCCGTTTGTAAAACAGGATGAAAACAATGTCCACACCGCAGTGGTTCAGTTCCCGAACTAAATCAGGCAAGTAAAACGCCTAGAGCTACGGATGCCCACATAGCCATCATAATTATTACCAATGTAGGTATCCTTGTTCGTTATTTTACAGATGACGCAGAATCACGTAGTTTACCAGTCACCGTATCGACTGGCGCTAGGTTCCCAATTAAAAGCAAAAATTTGATACAACAAAAATTCTTTGGGCACTAAATATTAAGATTCCCATACTCCTAGCTTGCTGTTACGAAGACTACCCAAGAATATTCAGCAAAACGACACTGCGGGCAAGTCTGGGAACGTGCGGGGCCCGGGCTCTGCGTCCGGAGCCCGGTGCCTGGACTTCCCGGCTCGAGGCTTCCACAGTCCGCAGGGCCGGCGCCTTCCCCCAGGCCGCAGAGCTCCGGGCGGCGGGGTGACGCGTCCTCCCCGCGGCGCGCGTGGCAGGCTGCCCAGGGCTCGGGGAAAGCTGCCGGCGCCCAGGGACGGACCAGGCGAGGCTCCGACCCGCTCCCCGCCGGCGGAGCAGCATGTCGGCGGGGCAGGCGCGGCGCGGGGACGCAAGCGCGCTCATCCCCGAGCGCGGCCCCAGACGGGCCCACCCCCGGCGAGACCCCCGGCAACAGCAGCTGTCCGGGAAGCCGGGTCCTCGGTCGCCCCGCCCGCGAGGGGACAGCGCCCGGGCCGGGAGGCCGAGCCCCGCGAGCGGCGGGACCCGAGGGCGCCGGCCGCGACTTCCTTCCTCGGAGCGGGAGGCTGGAATTCCGCCCCACCCCCACGCGGGGCCCACCCGGCCCGGCCGCCGGCCCCGGGGCCACCGCCCGGGCCGCCGCGACGCCCGCGCCCGCCGCCCCCGAGCCACGGCCCTACCTTCCTCGGGCGGCGTGAGGCCGCGCTGGGCTCCGGCCTGCTGCTCCGCGGCGCGCTCGGCCTCTCGGCGGCAGGCGCGACCTCCCAGCCTCGGGCGCGGCGGGCGGGCAGGCGGGCGCTCCTCCTCCGGCCCCAGTGGGGGCGGAGCCTCGCGGCCCGCCGCCTGCCGGCCGGAAACGGCCCCGCGGCCCGCCCCCGCGGCCCGCCCCCGCGGCCGCCGCCTCTCCCTCCGGAAGCGCATTCCTGCGGGCCGCATCAGCAGCCGGCGGCGAGAAGCGCGCCGCGAAGCCGCGCTGAGACAAAGGAGCCGGCCGGACCTAGCGGGTGGGAAGGCCACGAAGTGGGGCAAGGGCCTCGTCCCGCTTCCGCCGAGGGGGCAACGTGTCGGGATGCGCCTGGCGCTCCGCTAGGCCCTGCCGGGATCTCGCCTCCTCGCCCGGGGAAGCTGGACCCGCCGCTTGCCTGCTGCGTGGGCCCGCTACCTCGCCGTGAGGCCGGCCTGCTTCCCGGGAGCGCCCCAGGCCCACGCCCGCGGAGCCCTGTGGGCCGCAGCCTCGCCGTCTTTGGGGAAGGAAATTAGCTCAATCCTGTATCATTTGTGCCTGGAGTGACAGTGCGCTTGACTTGTCTCTAAGAGAACGGTGAAGACTTAGCAAAGAAATGGGGGTCTAGAAAGATAGAAGTGGGGAATGTTTCAGAACAAACTATATATGGCATCCTTAAAAAGTGCTGTTTATCTCCAGGCAGGGCGGGGCTGGGAGCTGGAAAAAGAACCTTTGAGAGAGAAGGGAAACTTCATTATGCTGTCAGTTGGGCACATTTTGATTAGACAAGACCGGGCGTGTTCAGGGTAGTGTGGCTATAGTAGACGCATTTTGATTAGAACATAGAAACCGCTACCAACCAACATCATACTGAAACCCAGTGATGCAGAATGTGCAGTTGGCAAGCTGCCATCCCCTTGGCCAAAAGTGGGGTAGGTTGTCACTTGGGTAGCTGCGGCACCCAAATGGGAAGGAAGCTCAACTTAGCAGATTTACAACCTGAATGCCCATTGGGCTGCAGATCTTAAGTAGAAAACAATCCCATCTGTGCAAAATTTGCACATGGTCACCAGTAAAATCAAATCTCACTTAGCCATTTTTAGGACCTTTGGCTGGGCCCAATGTCATAGGCCTGTGATCCCAGTGCTCTATTGCAAATTTCAGCCCAACCTGGGCAATTAAGCGTCTTAGCAATATGCTAATTCAAAATCTAAATGAGCTGGGGGAGTAGCTCAAGTATGAAGGCCCTAGGCTATACCCGCAGCGCCAAAAATAACGACCTCTAATAAACGAATAGTATTTTTCCCTATTAATGTCTGACCAACCTTAAGATGATAACGGATGTTTCAATATTAACATCTCAGTGGTAAAGCCACCGTTAGAACTCAACACTGGGGTAGCCACTTTTGGGGAGGCTTCCCAGATGGCAGAAGCTTTACTCCTCTGTCCATGGTTTCTAAATAAAGACCCTTTCTATACCTTGAAAAACAAAAACAAACAAAAAAACCCAGCATTCTTGAATTTAAAAGTACTGACTTTTCCACAGTTCAAAATTAACCAGCCAGGTCCCTGTCTCAAAAAGAAAAAAAAAAAAAAAATCAAAATTGGCCCAGTCTCAGCATGGTAAACTGTGTAGTTGAAAAGATAAACCATAATTTATATATGCTTGTTTTGCACTCCATTTCTCAGAATTTTCCTCCCTTTTGTGATTTAGGGAGGCAATTAGCAGTCGTTGCCACAAGATCCTCAATGAGGTTCATGTTTACATAACTTTAAATTACTTCCTCATGGACAATTTAATCATCCTTTTAATACTGTTCCAAGTTGCATAAAATAGATGCTGGAGTTATTTATACTTGGTGAATGATTAAATGGGTCTTTTTGGTCCCCAGGGACCAGGCTAGCGTTTTTGCCTAAACTGAAATGTGAGCAGCAATTCATATACAGAAGTTATAATCTTTGAAGAAAAAAGAATTAGGGAAACATGTTCTCTAAGAAAAATAGTGACTAGTCAGGAAAAAGATTGTGGTGATGTCACACAAATATCAATCGGTAGAAAGTTAGCTAAAGTTTATGAATAATTCCAACAAGAGTTGTCAGCCATGCTCAATGAGAAGTCCTAGTAAGCAGTCAAGTCACTGCCCATTCAGGCTTATCTACTTTCTGCTGGCCAATTCAAGGAGCCACTTCCAGTAACTAGGAAAAAGTTTATCTCAGGGTGTCCAATCTCTGGCCTATAGGCCAGGATGGCTTTATATGCAGCCCAACTGGTAAATTTATAAAACATGGGTTTTGTTTTGGGAGGGGTTTTTTTTTTTTTTTTTTTTTTTTTTGGTGACGACTGCAGCACTAACTTTGTAGACAACAGAATGACCAGAGTATGCTGCATCCAAATACATCAAAGTATTATCCATAACATGCGTTGTAATTGTGTTCAGCCAGAAAACAAACAAACAAAAAAATTATCTAATGAAGAGCAGACTGGGCCAGTGGTACAAACTTGCAATCCGAGCACTGTGGGGGTTGAGGCAGGATGATCTCAAGTTTGAGCCCAGCCCAGGCAACTCAGCACAAACGTGTCTCAAAGTCAAAACTAAAACTTGGTCTGGGAGCGCAGCTCAGTGTGAAAGCCCTGGGCTGGATCTCCAATACCACAAAAGAGAATAATAAAAAAGTGAAAGAAGAGCGGTAGTGCTGTCCTCTGCCTAAGACCCAGCTAGTTGTATGCAGAGGATGCTTCAGCTCATGGTGGGTTCCATTGTGTTACATTCGAATTGACACCACTGCACCTTGGTTACACATGCTTATAGTGACTTGGTAAGTAACAGTCACCAATGATGTCAACCGAAAATGGAGTCAGACAAGAGGTGAAGGCATGGGCCTAATAAGAAAGACAACAGCACTGCTGTGTGAAACTCACATTTTGTTGCAGAGTTCATCAAGAAAATTTATGCATGTAAAGCTCTAAAAATAGATAACAGCATGCAAATTATCAGAGCTACAAGTTTCATAAGGGCCAAGGAACTGAACTGTTGCCAGTTCCAGGCATTTCTTAAAGTATGGATACGGGCCAAGTCCAGTGGCCCAAGTCTGTAATCCCAGCATTTTGGAAGGCTGAGGCAGGGATTATCACAGGTTTGGGCCCAGCCTGGGCAACTTGACCTGTCTCAAAATCAAAAACACAAATGGGCTGAGAAGGCAGCTCAGTGTGACTGCTCTGGGCTTGACCCATACAAAAACGCATGGATACTGACTATGGCAACATCAGTTTTTATAGTAAGATAGCTAAGTCAAAGCAAAATGTTGGAAAGGTTTTATGATTTGCAACATGGAACCAAATCACTTATAGTAACAAAAAATTTGTGCCAGAACTGACAATGAAAGTTAGCTTTCAGAGTTAGCACATTTAAAAGAATTAAACATATATCTTCCAGATAAAAACCAATTTATCAATACAATGTTTCAATTTGATACAGGAACTTGAAAACAGGTTTCAAGACTTCTGAAAAAAAAGTATTTTGGTATAACTGTGACTCTATTTTCAGTTGACATAAATATATTACGTGCCAACTTTCTAACAGAAAGCACAGACCTGCAACCTAACATTCAACTTAAAGAGAAATTTGATCGTGTCTCTTACTTGATGTTTGTAAGGCCTATCTTCCATACGTTATTCATGCCATCGCTTTGTAACAGTCCCTACATTTGTGAGCACCTACTTTCAAGCATGAAGCTCATGAAGAATAAAATAAGAACCAGAACATCCACTGAGCACCTCAGAACTCACTGGGAATTGGAACTACTTTCCTTGAGCCAGACATTCTTGCATTAATATCATAAAACAAGATTCTACTAGCTTTATGTTGCTTTTTAAAAAAAGCAAAAAAATATTAAACATGAAGTTTGCTTCTCTATGTTAACTCTGGTATTTTATACATGGCCCAAGATAATTTATCCTTACTCATTCTAGCCCTGGCAGGTCAAAAGGCTGGACACCCCTGTTTGATGGAAAGCTGGCTTTGAGGAAGTTGATGGAGTAAATATCTCACATCATTCATCTCTGCCAGCCACAGATGAGCAAAAGTCTTTTACTTTGTGTATGTGTTACGGGATTGCAGAAATAATTTGTCCATTTTTACAAAATGACTTTTGATCTGAGTTTATAAAACAATCTGAGCTAGGAACTATCACAAGGAAGTTCACAAGGCCACCCTGGGGGTGGAGGCATCTCTAACTGCTTGGAGGAATCTCTAATTACTGACATCTGTATGCCTTCCAACCTGGATTCTGGCCCTGGGGAGGAAAACTAGTCACATCCTTTCTCTTCACCCACCCTCTTCCTTGAGGTCCACCAATGTGCATCCTGCTATCCCACAGAAGGCAGGCTGGACAAGAGATCTCTAATCTTTTTCACAACCAAAAAGCAGTACCTTAGCCTTGGGGACAGGGGGACATTGGACCCTGGGGAAAAAATCCACTTCTATATATAGAAGAAGAAAGTCTAACTTAAGTTTAAAATGTCATTTTGTTGTCAACAGGAATAGTACAAGTCACATTATTAGACTAGTAGATTCTAATAGAACTTAGATTAGTGCATTGAATTCAAAATAAATCCATGCCTTACTATTATGATTAGAATCCAAAACATTTTCCTCAAAGGCTTACATGTTGAGGATTGTTGAGGTTGTCAGCTGATGGGCTTCAGGGAATTGACTGGATCAGGAGAGCTCTAGTTTCATCAAATGGCTTAATGTGTTTATTGGTTGAATATGCTAGTAGGAGGTGGGGACTACTTGGAGGAAGTAGGCCAGTGCGGGGCAAGTCTTTCAAAGATGCGTCTTGTTCCTCTTCCTTTTTGGAGCTCGCTTCTCTCTGCTTCCGGATGACCATGAAGTGAGCAGCTTTGCTCTGCCATGCCTTCCAGCATGACATCGCTGTCTTGGAGCCAGCCCACCACAGACTAAAGCCTCAGAAATTGGGGGCCAAATAAAACTCTTCCCCCTTTCAGTTGTTTCTCACAGGTAACTTGATCACAGCAACAAAAGGATGATGATGACTAACACTATCTCATAATTATTATAATTTGTCTTCAACGATCTCCTAAGTCATCAAATTGAAATTGGTTTTCCTCTAGTTTTGGCATCATACTGCTAGCTGTTCTTCAAAGTACAGAAGTCTCTTCAAAACTATTATTTTTCAGAGTTAAGTTTCAAAGGTGCTAGCCATCAAAGATATCAGCAGATATTCAGTGTTCTTTCAATTAAACTTTAATAATTTCTACTTATAGAAAAACCTACATAAAAGAACAAAACAATTAATATCTAGTTATGTACAAGAGTCCAGAAGCTTCCCTAGGAATTTGATTCTCTTCATACAACAGAGGGTTCCTGGTTGATTACTGACATTTAGATCTAAATGAGTTAGATGTGAATTTAATCACATGACTATGGGATTTAGGACTGGGAGTGAGCAAGAGTCAATGCCTACTTCAGGTATGGCTGTCTAACCTCCTTTGCTCTACAAGGAGGTCTGGTCTGAGAAATCTCAGGAAATAGACTCCCCAGTCTTAGCTCTTCCACTAAGCCACAAATTATTCCATGGTAACTTAAAGGATTTTCAATATGTAAAAGTGGAAATAACTCTGAACAGTATAAACCTTTTTGGGCAAATCATTTACTATGCATTCACTTACACATCATCTTCCAAGTATAAGAGCACCAGACGGCAAGACTACAGTGTTAGAACAAAGGGAGTACCTGTGTTGTCAGAACAGACGCATGTGTAAGACCAAGCTTTTCCATGGACTGAAACAATCCATACAAAAATCATTTGTTAAATTAGCAGAGTGAGCTGGTATCCAAAATAGCCCTAGGGGATCTGTTTTTAAAACAAAATTATCAATAGCACCCTTTTCTCAAGGGTGTCTTGGCCCGGAGGGCAACTTATATGATCACCACATAAACAGATATAAGGAAAACTTTAGGAATGGGGATACATGACAAAGCAAGTTCTGGTTTTATGGGTGAAGACCAATTCCGACACTGAAAGAAAAGGGAAAAATTATGAGGGTTTGAGTGCAGAATTAGGCAGTTCCTGTGTGATGAAAATGCTCTACTGAGGGGTTTAGTTACGGGAAAAAGTCTTGGCTGGTCAATGGGTCTTGGAATTCAAATACCATTGTAAATGGTAGTTAATAGTGAAGGTTTCCAGAGCAAGCTGATTGGCACTGGTTGGGAAAATCTTCGGCTACTTTTCTACAGAGTGAACTTTTCTCATCTGTCACCTTAAGCTACATAGAATGTAACTCCTTTGAACATTAAAATAAAGATGAGGGTATGGACATAGAAGTAACAGAGGTCTCTGACAATGTCTGTAATACTCATGTAGAAGGGCTCTGGAATAGAGTAATTCCTTTTCCTAAGATACTAAAATCCCTCTTTTAAAATGTGAATTTGAGGCTGAGGGAATAGCTCAATAGGTAAGAGTACTTGCCTAGCAACCACAAGACCCTAGGTTTGATTCCCTACCACTACATAAACTGGGTGTGGGAGCGCACAGCTGGTAATCCCAGCATGCAGGAGGCTGAGGGAGGAGGGTCGCTGTTGTGTTCAAGGCCAGCCTGGGCTACACAGTGAGTTTAGGACCAGTCTAGACTACAGAGTGAGACCTGTCTCAAAAACTAAAAAATAGAAAGTGAATTTGTGTACCTTGGTAAAAGACAGCCCAGGGAATTATTGACATTTTGAAGAATGGAACCTGAGAAATGCCTCACAATTCTTCTTCTGTCTCCAGAAGCTGCAAGTTCATTTGGCCTGCAACTCTTTTATTTTGGGATTCCAGAATAACAAAGGAAGACACCTCCACCTCTGAACTCTAGCAGAGGAAATGTGGAGTTAAATGTGCTACAGGGCAGCCACCAGCAAGGCTGTACTTCGTGCTTCGTTTCTCTGTTTATTTCAAAGTAAGGCAGAAAATGTAGGAACACTTTGATGGATCTGGCAACATGTCTCTCACAGCTAGGGCTGGCCATGAAGGCCTTTCCTTTTCTAGACTGTAAGAGGGCTGGATGACTTGGAATATGGGTCATATATGAGTAAGGCTGTCTCCAGCAGCTCGGCTTCCTGTTTTCCATATATAGCATCATTTTTTTTCCCTGCCTGCGCTGGGCGTGAGCATTCCTTGCCAGCGTTCAGATGCTGAACATTTTTAGTGGACTAGAGGGAACAGTGTTTTTGGACAGCTCTTTTCAAGCACTGAGTTTCTTCAGCTGTAGAAGGGAATGTGCCTTCCCAAAAAAGAATAAAGAATATGTCAAGTATAAGCAGTTGAATAGCACTGGAGTTATATTTGGGAAGCAGACTCATTCAGGACAGGAAATGAGTACCGACTAGTTACGGCTAGTACCTATAAAACATTACTTCTTTCCTCATTTAACTATTTTCCAGTATCTGAAGAAAAGTTATCAGTTGTAATTTGTAAGAGAAACATTTTGATTTTAGGCCAGATTCATTAGGGTAGAAAGTCTTTTCCCATTTTTTTTTTTAAGATATGTTTGATAAGTAAGAAAAATATCCCTTCATTCAATCCCAAATAATCATGATAGCATATTATTTAGACAGGCTTCTTGCCCCATCAAGTACCTACTTCCTACCTTTGAATGGATACTGTGAAACCTCTAAAATTCTAGACAGAATTCCATTACATATATAAATGAAATATGTATATATGTTTCTGTTTCGAGGTGAATCTAGAACTCAAAGCATTAAGAATCACTATTTTCAGCACATATACAATCTATCCCTTTTTAAGATTAAGAAGTGCCTAAACAAATGTCTTTGTCATGATCCTAAAATTGTGAGCTGTATATTAGTCTTATCTGAAGCAGGTTTCAAAATACCAGCTAGTACTTCCAAATATTTCATTTTAACAAATTTTTCACTGCATGGTATTTAATCTGCAGGAGCCACAAAGAGAAACCAGAGGTTTTAATTTCCAATTTCCAATCAGGGACTTGGGATGTAGCACTTGGGATGTGCTTAGCATGAGCAAAGTCCATGGTTCAACTCCCAAAGGGGAAAAAGGGAAAAAATTAATTTCTAATTCAGGCACTGGGACTCAAATGCCTTTAAATTATATTTTAAAAATCGTCCTGACTAAAAACTATTATAAAATTTTAACTGGATTGAGGACAGTTCTAAATAAATTTTAATTGTATTCCCCAACAGTATTTTCATGCAGTCTTTGGAAGAACAAGCTCCGTGGCTCTCATGCTTTAAGATTTCTGCATGGCTGTCAGCTGATGTCATAGGATTTTCCCGCTATGATCACAGGAATTCCTTTCTTGGCCTATCTGCCTGTAGCTGCCACTGGGTAACATTTTCATTGGAAAGGATTTTGCATTTTGTGGTATTTCATTGTACTAAAGTGAAATACTCCTTGTCTGATTTTGATACCTTAACAGTTCAATTTGTCTGTATGTTTGATGTTCCTTTATTTAACTTTGTTTACACCCTAGCCCTTAACTATTATTTTCCTTTTATGATAAATTAAACCCTCATCTGTAAACTTTCTAGTAGCTTCCACATGCCTAAAATGGCCACTACCCTACTTTTCTCCTGCAGCAGAATATTCGCTAAAGAAATGAAACACTCTTATCAAAACTTCCTCAGTTAATGTGCTGACGTTCAGTGCTTAGTTCATGGGGCACTGCATTCCTACAGTTGAGGAATTCCCCTCTAATGGATTAAATTCAAATACAGGACTTGGATAATCAGCAGTTTTAAATAACACTAAGTTATGCAAGTTGAACAAGATGCAGAACACTGTGCTAGAATCCTTCATGTGAAGTGTGCTGGCATCATCCACACATTACAGGCAAGGAATTGGGGACAAGGGACGTTAAACTGCATGATCAGTCAGTTTCAAAACCCCACTAGGGGTTCAGCAGCCAACTCGAGTCCAGATGTTTATTTGTGCATGTTACTGGCTCTGATCTCTGGGGTAATTTTACACGGACAGCATCTGCTCTGATCTAGCTCCACCATGACAAGTCAGTCTGTAACTGCAGAGATAAGAAGTCAAGCCAGGTGGGTGAGTGCAGGCCTGTCATCCCAGCACCCTGGAGGCTGAGGAAGGAGGATCACAAGTGTGAGCCAGGCCGGGCAACCTAGTGACTTCGTGGTACCTGTCTCCAAAGAAAGATGAGGAGGGAACTGGGGATTTAACTCAGTCCAAAAGCTGGATTCAACCCCCAGTACCAAAATCAAAACCAAAAAGCTTTCCAGTATCAGCATTTACAATACTAGATGAGATTTTCATCCCTATATTGCTTCTTGTCTGTCTCTTTATTGATGCAGAATATAATGAAAACAGATTATAGTTGTTTTATAACAGTCTAAACAGACATATGGACATAACTACTATTACTGGGCTACATCAATCCCAAGTTTGTCAGTTACATATTTTTGTCAGAAGTCTTGACCCCTGTCTCTCTCAAGGGTGGTGACCATGTCTTATGTGTCTGTATGTTTAGCACAGTTATATCACTGCTTCTGTTCACATTTAAAATAAAACTGCCACCCTGCTTCCTATTTCACCCATCTTAAACTATCACTCACTAAGGTGGTTGCCATTAAAATACAACAGAATGGAACCCGGGCCATAGTAACTCCGATGAACGTGCAGAGACACTGGCGCCCTGTACATTGTGGGTAAGGTGTAAAACTGCAACAGCAGCTCTGGTAACAGGATAGAGGCTCCTCAGAGAATTGAAAACAAAACTTACCTTTGACCTAGCAATTCCATCTTGAGTACATCTAAAGGAATTTCGAGCAGGGTCTCCAGGAGAACCTGTCCATCCGTGTTCACAGCAGCATTCTATGACACAGCCAAATGGTGGAAGCCACCTACGAGTCCGCTGACAAACGAACGAACGAATGAACAAACAGAACATGGTCCATTCATTCAATGGAACAGCGCTGAGTGTCCTGAGAGATTGCAATCCTGCTACATGAATGAAGCTGAGGATACAACGCTGAGGGAAATGTCAGTTATAAAACAAAAAGACAAATTCTGCATGATTTACTTACATGAGGTAAGAAAATTACCTGAAGTAAGAAATTTACAGAGGCAGAAGACAGAAGTGTGTTTCCATGAGTTCAGGGCTTTAGAAAATGGAATTTTTAAATGGGTACAGAACTGTAGTTTTGCAAGATATAAAGTATTCTAGAGAGATTGGATGTACATGAATGCACCTAACACTACTGAATTGTGCATTTAAAAATGCTTTAGATAGGGGCAGGAAGAATGGCTGAGCGGTTAAAGTGCTTTCCTAGCAAGTGCTAAGTCAAGCACTAAGTACCCGGGTTTGATTCCCCAGCACCACATAAGCTGGGTGTGGTGGCACACACCTGTAATCCCATCACTCAGGAAGCTGAGATAGGAGGATCGCTCTCAGTCCAAGGCCAGCCTGAGCTCCATAGTGAATTCAGGACCAGCCTGCACTACTGAGTGAGACCCTGTCTCAAAAAAACAAAACAAACAACAAAAATACTTTAGGTAATAAATTTTATGTTATTATAGTTTGCCACCTTAAAAAAAATCTTATTTCCTAGTTTAGCATACTGAAAAGACTAACTTAATAATGATAATCCAAAAGCAATGTTAAAATTATGGTCAGTGGAAATACTGAATCCCTCACCAACCAGATGCTTGAAAAACTGGTTCCACCTTGATCTAGAAAATGTGCAAAAGGAATTGAGGTTTTTAAGGGGAGATATGCACACGCCAGAAAGGGAAGCACCTTGAGGAATGTGAGAAGGACACAGGACTCAGCTTGAGAAGATTTCCACCCTCTGACATGAGACAATTTGGGCACTGAGGAGAAAAAAAATGACTGCAATTTATTCAGACACACTGAATTTATAAAAATTCATAAGTTATCTAGTTATTTAGACAAGGTCTTACTCTATAGTCCAGGCTGGTCTGAACACACTATGTAACCCAAGATGGCTTCAAACTCATAGCAATCCTCCCACCTCAGCCTCCTGAGTGCAGGGATTACAGGTGTGCACCATCACCCCTACCTTTCATCTCTCCACCTCCCCAAACCCCCAGCTTATTTTATTTTTATGTGGTGCTGGGAAATTGAACCAGGGCCTCGTGCATGTTACACAAATGCTCTATCTACTGAACCACGCCCCCAACCCAAGGAATTATTTTTAAAAAGGAAAAACATATAGAAAAAGTTTAACCTCAAAGTGAACAAACAGTAATTTAAACAAAGCAAATCATTTTTGGTCCACGTAGAAGTTGCCAAAGGATTAACTTCTTCGCGAGTAAACTAGTAATTAGAGGGAAAGAACTATACAATTCAGGTTTCATCCTGCCTTTCCACACAAATCAGCAAGTCCCTAAATAGCCATGTTTGATTAAGCAAAGCTCTTCTTTACATAAGAATTAAGCTAGAAAGTGTAGAAAAATGATAGAAGTCAAAATCTTTCCTTGGCTATCAGTATGGAAATCCATGAGATTGGCTGCATTGCTATGGCTCACAGGTCTTCAAGCATTACTTAGTTTTGTCAGCCAGGCCTTCCTCCTTGATGTCATGGAACGTGGCTTTCCAATCACTCTCTATGAAATATGTATGGAAAACTACATCAGAGCACAGCCAAGCATTTAGATCTGACTTAGTTAGGAAGACACAGAAAAAAGGAGAATGACGTAAATCTCACCATAACAATCCAGAATGTGGGGTCCTCTAAAGGAAACTGACCCAGTTTTATTTTTACAATAAATCGAAATCTTGACAAAAAAAAAAACTGAAGAAAAGAGAGGAGATGAAAGTTGCAGTAATTAAATGTAACAAGGGAACAAGGGAAACTTACTTGGATCCTGATTTGAACAAACCAAGCACACAAAGACATGTATGAATAATTGGGGGATTTGGGATATGGGCTGGGTGGTACATTTTATTGCTGAATTGCTCCTTGTTTTGGTGGCATTACAGTGAATTATAAGTATGTAACAAAATTTCCTAGTATTTTGAGAAATATTTGAGAGTGAAATGACATAAAATTGGTAAAATAACCAGAAATCTTGGGGATTCAGTTTCGTTTGAGACAGGGTCTCACTCAGTAGCCCAGGCTGATCCTGAACTCACTATGGAGCCCAGGCTGGCCTTGGACTCATGGCAATCCTCCTGCCTCAGCTCCTGAGTGCTGGCATTACAGTGTGCAGTGCCCCACTGCACCCAGCTTATGTGTTGCTGGGGAATTGAACACAGGTACTTAGTGCTTGACTTAGTACTAACTGCAGAGCCATTCCTCGAGGCTCGGGATCTGTTTTAAAATACAGTGCTACAGAGAAAAAGAAAAACATATGCATGACAATAATAACTGCTGAACTTGTGGGTGGGTATGTCTCACGGTTTATCGTATGAGACTATTTTTGTGTATATTTATAAATGTATGAAATATAGGGAGGGAAAAATAGCACAGCAGTTATAGCACTTGTCTACCAAGCACAAGGCCCTGAGTTCAATTCCCCAGCACCCCATAAACTAGGCATGGTGGTGCACACATGCAATTCCAGCACTCAGGAGGCTGAAGCAGGAGGACTGTCGTAAATTCAAGGCCAGGCTGGGCTCCATAGTGAGTTCAGGAACAGCCTTAACAGAGCAAGAACCTATCTCAGAAATAAATGTGAAATATATTTATGACCAAAATTTAATATACAATGTCACTATTTCAACAAATAAAATTCCCTTCATAATCCTAGGCTTCCTTCTCATCTTACGCCAACAACATTTTGAGTAAATCTGTCCATTAATCTTTATCTTGTCTGTTGTTTTCTTTCAAGTGATAGAAACACAGCAGATGCGTATTTATTCTATTTTTTATGGTGGGGGGAGCAGAGCATAGGGCCTGATGATGGATACCAGAGAAACACTTTGTCAATGAAATATATACCCAGCCTCACACTAGAGATTTTTAATTATAATTTATCAATAACTGGCCTATACAAATACTCATGAGAATCATATGGAAACTAGTTTGCTTCCTTTTAATTTAGTTGTTAAAAATAAATGTCCATGAACATAAAACTACATCACTTTATCTTTTTCCCTCCAAAACATAAATCTTTAAGAGTAGAAAAAAGTTAGAGACCATATCTGGGGGGAAAAAAAAAACCATGTATCTCAAAACTCCCCTTCCCAAGTACATAAATCCTGATGTTATTAGAAGTTTACATGCTAAAATGTTATTCTCCTATGTAGTGATTTTTGACTTTGGGGGAGATTTATCCTCCTGAATATTCAGCTTTTAGTAGGAGACAAGTCTACTGCAGTACCAACATACTCTTCCTTCATTCATTTATTGGACAGGGTCTTATCCAGGATGGTCCTGACCTCACTATGTAGCCCAAGATGGCCTAGAACTCAAAAGCAATCCTCCTGCCTCACCTCCCCAGTGCAGAGATCACAGGTGTGCTTCAATATACCCAAGAATTACATAGTGCTGGGGGGCAGAAGCTGGAACCTTGAAGTTTCTAGGTAAGTGCTCTAATCACTGGGCTAAGGCCCTGGCACTATAATCACATATTCATAAGACAAAGAGAGAAAGATACAACGTGTTGTGTCAACTCTGACAAGTGCTCACGACTTACTTGAAAACCTTCTCTTAGAAATGCTAAAGTTCCATCTTTCCTGAGTAGTTCTAAGTCAGCCAAAGAGATGAAAATGTTTTACAAGACTATGCCTGAGGTGGTTCTGAAACATTTATACAAAATTTATGTGGGCAGCTAATATTGTGGAAAATACAATTACTATCAAAATCATATTGATGTATTGCAAATGTGTCGGGAAAAAGAATAAATTTAAAGAAAACAGTGACTGCAGTAATGTAAGACAATTTACATAAGCCCAAGACAGGGTCCACGTGTCTACAGATTTGACAGAGATGGGGGAGCAGTGGCAGTGGACAGGCACTGGCGAAGGGCAAATCTGAAAGTGGCATGGCTGTCTGATGACCTCATTAACACAGAAAATGAGGCCAAAGCTTCCTGTAATAATCAAGGATATTCTTAAATCCTAAACGCACAGATAAATTCAACTGATCTGATTCTCAGCTCCTACGAATCTCATTTATACATTCCAGAGTTGATTTTAAGAAATAATTCTACATTGTATATTTGGTGTCATCTCCATTTCCACTCTGCCTTTTCCTTCTCTTTCCACCTATCCCTCCCACTGTCCTCAGCAGTTTTAAACTGGGAAAAGAGGTTAAAAAAAATAGAAGCTGCTTAGTTTCTTTAAAGTTATGGGGCTTTAACGTGCCACTGTGATCACTTGAGGACCCAAAGCCTCCAGCGGCATGCTTTTTAGGCACAGCGGTCTTTTCTTGCCCAATGCACTTTGCAATCCAGGACAGTTTAGTGTAACATCTTCCACTCTGAAGTCAGTCAGACCTAGATGACATTCTGATTCTTTTCTCTTAATGTGCTGATGATGGAACCCAGGACCTAGAGCATGTGAGGAAAGTGCTCTGCCACTGAGCTAACCCTTCTTAACACCTCCTGCATCTTAGCTTCTTCTAAATGGAGATAGCGGGGGCTGGAGGAATGGCTCAGCAGTTAAAGCGCTTGAGCAAGCGCTAAGCCAAGCGCTAAGTACCCGAGTTCGATTCCCCAGCACCACATAAGCTGGGCGTGGTGGTGCACGCCTGTAATCCCAGCACTGGGGAGGCTGAGGCAGGAGGATTGAGTGAGTCCAAAGTCAGCCTGGGTTCTGAAGTGAATTCAGGACCAGTCTGGACCACAGAGTGAGACCCTGTCTCAAAAAAAGAAGAAGAAGAAAAATAAATGGAGATAGCAATGACCTGTTTTTCCAGGTTCTTATGGATGGTAAATTACTTAATTTTCTCCTGCTTCAGCCTCTTAAGTGTTGGGATTACAGGCATGTGCCACCATGGCAGCTTTTATGGTGCTAGGGAATTGAACTCAGGACCTCAAGCGCTATGAAGGCTGTGCTATTCTCCAACTCTCATGGACAGTAAATTAAATAGCCATGCATATACTGTAAGAACTAGCTGAACTATACATGTAATGAAAAGAACAGTACCGGGACTCCTTTCTTTTAGAGCATCTTGTGGTAACACAAGCGTTAGCACTTTGGGTCGTCTGACAGGCCTGGTCCAACTGCCCGGGGACCCTGCCAAGACTGAGATACTCAATAGGTTTCCATGGTCCTGCAGCCCCGTGAATGGGCTGGGTGCAGCCTTCCAACAGTGCTGCTTCCAGTGCTGATTGTGCAAAGCAGCTGGACCTGTTTCACTTGGTGAGGGTCCACACACGAATCCCATGGGGGAAAGCCAGAGAGAAACTGACAAAGCAAGTGGGCTTGCTAGAGCTGGTTCCTGATCTCAGCTTTCAGATGTCACCCGGCTCTTATGTAAAGCAGAGCCACTCAACCATTTTCACTCCTGAGCTCTAAAAAATGCTCCATATGCCACCCTGCACCGGTGGACCCACACCCCGCTGATCTCAACTGCCACGGGAGGAACACAACTTTAGAGGGTTTACACTTCACTGTGATCAAGAAGCTCAAAAGAGGTGAAAGGAAAGGAAAAAATGAGGAGGCATTGAACTAGAGGTGAAGTGTGGACTTCGCTGTGTGGAGAGTCTGTAACACAGGAAACTTCATTGCAGAGGGCTCGAGGCCCCTGGCTGGCACTCCAAGCCTAACATTTCGCTTTTACTAGTATCAGGAAACTGGATTAGAAAGGGAAGTAACTGCTATCTCCCCCAGGCGTGATTTGGGATTCCTGCAGCATTCCACATGAAGGCACTGTTGGCAGCCTCGGGTCTGCAGATTACATCTTTTCTCATCACTGTCAACAGTGAACTTGAATAAAAGGCAAAAAATGGTACTCATAAGAATTCCATAAGGAAGTGAGAGCGGGCGAGTATTTCTGCCACTGTGGAACTGCTCGGGTGAGAGGTGAAGCTTTAGAGATGGGTGCAGAGGTGGTGACTCTGTGTGTCTTTGCATACAAAACACGTGATACTGTCTGAAAAGTAAACCCTGTAGTGGCCCCAACCATCTGGATCACCTCAGGACATGCACCTGGTGAATGTCACGTGTAACTGTGATGGACACGGTAGGGACCAACTCTTCTCTTCCCAGTGGAGGAAATTAGTATAAAACCATCTCCTGTATTCTGGATGGAAAAAAAAAAGAATTCAATAGAAATGAGTCAATGAGTTGAATGTAGATCTTTACAAATTACTTTTTATTTGCCACTTTCTGGTTTTCAGAATTATGGGTGTTATTTTCCTCGGGTTATTAAAGAGAAATATTTTGGCTGACACTAAGCTAGAAAGCAGAAGGCAGCTTTCAGCAAATGCTAGAAGAAATACTTAATGATATTATTAGCAGAAGAGATTACCACTTTTTTTTTTTTAACAAAATGACTAATTCAAGTCAGGCCTGCCATGTATATTAGTATCGCCAACTTAAGCCTATTAAGAGTCTTGCAGCTGGCCAATCAGGATGTCATGCAAACTAGGTGGGAAGGAAGTAGCTTTTACTACTCTTCCATTTCGATTAGACCTTGATGCTACTGTGTGAGGTTGAATCTTGCCCTTATAATTTGAAATTCTGAACTTTATGCAATGCATTGAAAACAAAATTATTTCTCTTTTCTTTACAAATCTAAATCTAATTTATGTGTATGCTGGACACCAAAATCTAAATCTTACTGTTATTTCAAAAATAGAATATAGTCATTATTTATAAGAATTGCAGGTTGTTTTTGAGCTTGTTACATTGACAGTACAGAATGAGAAGAATTTTCAACTCCATATTTCATTATAAAATCTTTCACTGGGGTAGAAGCCATAACTCAGAAGTTACAGTGCTTGCCCACTGAGTTTGACTTCCCAGCATCACATAAACTGGCACGGTGGTGCACACCTATATCCCAGCACTCGGAGGCTGAGGCAGGAGGAGTCAGGTGTTCAGGACCTGCCTGGGCTACACAGTGAGTTCGGAGCCAGCATGGACAACAAAGCAAGACCTGGCTCTCAAAGTCTTTTACTACAGGTAGTATTTTTCTAGTAAACAGTGACAAGCAATTGCTAAATATTTCAACTTATTAATGCACAGCGTTTCTAGTTATTTAAAAAAGTGTTAGAAATCCTTTATGCCTATTACTTTGTGCTCACTCTGAAAGTGCACTCTTGGGCTGAAGGACTGGTACAGTGGTTAAAGTGCTTGCCTAGCAGGGGCAAGGCCCTGAGTTTGATCACCCAGCACCACATAAAGCCAGGCGTGGGCTATTATCCCTATAATCCCAGCACTCAGGAGGCTGAGGCCCGGCCTACATAATGAGTTCAGGGCCAGTCTGGGGTATAGAGAAAGGCGAAGAAGTAGAAAAAGAAAAGGAAAAAGAAGAAGAAGAGAAGAGGAAGAAGAGGAGGAAGAGGAGGAGGAGGAAGAAGAGGAAGAGAAGGAGGAGGAAGAAGAAGAAAGTGGCAGGTTTTTGTGTATTCTAGGCTTTTTTTCTTTTGAGAGGACTTCTGACAATGTTTTCTGTCAAAGGCTAGGAATATGTGCTCATCACCTTCCTGCCATTGCGGACCTTGACAGGGTAGATACTGTCCCAAAGTGAGGCTGAGGAGAGATGGCACGGGGAATGACCCAAAGAGTGTGTGAGTGACCCAAAGGGTAGAAACGATGGTGACAGGCCAGGCCAAAGGCAGAAACAGCATAAAGAACATAAGGAGAGGAGATATTTTTGTGAGAAAGAACCAAGGAAGAGGAACAAGCTCTTGAAGAGACCAAATCAAAAACCCACCCTACGTTACCTGTGTGTACCACATCCACTGTCTGCCATCTTTAGTAGTAACTTCCTTCCGTTTCCTTTTTCCCTCAAGCTGCTAGGCTGTTGAAAAGCTACATCAGTGTCAGCTGTCCTGTAGAAAGGCTTATTTTTAAGTGTATGGTTAAAGGCAAAATAGGAATGTAATATCCTAGAAAGTAATGGAGCATTACCCAACAAATAAATTGAACCCTAAAGGATTTTGTTACCTCCTTTGAAGCCAACCCTAAATTTTACTTCACTCCAATATACAATATAATAGACTCCTTGTGAACAGCCAGATTCACCACCACTCTCTCTCCCGAGCACTACCAAGCTGGAGCAATTTTCCCATGTTACTGATACGCTTTGGACAAAGTTCTCATTTTGGTGAACTGGTAGGTTAACCTGTGAATGAGTCAGCCCCAAATGTCATTCTCACTTGATTACTGTCACTGCTTATGATAAAGACTCTCATTTCTTTAACCTGGACTATAGGGTTAGGAACTTGTGAGGCACTTCTACATTATCTCATTAAATCTTCAACTCCATTCCATAAGAAGAGTTCAGCCAAGATTTGTGACTGAAAGCTCACACTCCTATTTCATTTTGTTGTTTTGTGTATATTTTTGTTTGTTTGCTTTTTTTGTTTTGTTGAAAGTATTAGGAATGGAGCCCCTTAGGCAATGCCAATTCAATCAGTAGAAAATGATCAACTCTAAGACGCGCACAATAATGTCAATGTGTTGGGGTTTTTTTATTCTCACCAAATCGGCCAATTTGGTTTTTTATTTGACTGTCACATCTGCTTTTCTACCAGTTCACTTTTGTATAAGACTTCAGTTGGAATTTTTTTCCAAAAAGTATGAAGTATCAGTTACTTTTCATGTGACCAAGTTTCTGATTTGTTTTGTTTAGGTTTTTTTGAGACAAGGCTTTCCTCTCAGGTTGGTCCTGAGCTCACTGTGCAGCCCAGGCTGGCCTCGAACATACAGCAGTCTTCCTGCCTCTGTGCTGGAACTATAGGCATGTGCCACCCTGCACAGCTACCATGTGGTGCTGGGATATTGAACCTGGGGCCTCCTCTTCCTAGGTAAGGGCTCTCATCTGAGCCGCACTCTCAGCCTGTCACTGAGACATTATCCTCCTGATGTTTTCTGGTGCTTTAACATTCCAAGTCACAGCTGTACGGTTAAAACTGTAATGGTCAGGATTTGCTCTTATCAGATGTAAACAATCTACAAAGAATGTTTTTATCTTTATTTCTTGCAATGCTGGAGACGAGGAGTGTTTTCAATACCTGATCTCAAATATTAGCTGGACCTACGGGTAGATCTGAAAGCTTTCACTGTGGGATCTCAGGTGTGCTGCAGGGGCTGGTTTCATGAAGCCACTTCTCTCCAGCATTCTGGGGACCCTGCTCAGGGCTTACCGTCAGATACATCTCAGCGACAGCTCCTCTTCCTTATTTTTATTCCCTTTTTTGTTTGGGGCTTCCATTGTGACTTAGACCAGAGCCAGGGAGATACCTGGGCAGAGGGACCCTCCCAGTCTCACGTTGGCAGCATGGTCTAAACACTCAGCTGCTCATGGGGCCTTGTGTGTTGCCCGAGGGGTGTTGACATCATGGTGAATCAGCTGCATATCCCGACAACCCCACCACTGTGTACTCCATGAGATGTCTTGATGGGCATCACCAACAGCCTCACCATCACCATCACCATCCCTTACCCCTTTGGGACCTTGATTCATCCCATCTGGAGACAAAGGGCTGATGCCAATGATGGAGTCATCACCATTACCAAGCAGGTTACTTAAGCAACGTTTTCTTAATTTAATATGACTGGGCATCACAGAGAGAGTCACAATCCTTAGTTACAACTGAATCCCTGATCAGGATGCACTCCCTTCCTTCAGTCAGGTACATTAATGTCTATGCTGCTTATTTTTAGTCATATTTTAGGGTCGTGCATATATGGAACAAACAGAGCAGCAGGCTGAGTCCATCACGCCTGTGGCATGACTCACAGCTTGGCTCAGACTAAATAAACACCCGGGTGAGTGGGGGTGCAGCTCGGTGACAGGGTACTTGCTCAGATGTCTGAGTGAGGCACTGGACTTGATTCCCAGCACCTTAAAAATAAAAAACACAAGACACTGCAAAAAGATGGAGTTCTGGGATAGGTCTCCCAGGTAACAGTTGAGCTGCCTGATGTGGAAGGAGGGTGGGGACAAAATTAAACCACACAATTTTCACCTATGGAGGCTTTTGACATCTACTTGTTACAGCTCTGCCTGCGTCTCTATCCCTGCTTCGGACATACACTTCCTCAGCGGCTTCTAATTCGTCAGTGGCCATAACAGTCCAGGCACAGAATGTGCTAGACACCGGCTACATTATTTCCCTTGATTGTTTCCCACCAACCACAATAAGTATTAAGGCTCTAGCTGTGTGGGTTAGGAAATACAAGCTTAGGGTAGGACCACTCAAGGTACAATTCAAGAACAGTTAATAGTCCGCAATGAAGTCAAAACAGACAGTTGGCACTTAAGAACATTTATAGCAATTTAATGTTGCTAAGATATTTCTGTTGCATTTGGCAAAAGTATTGGTCTATAAGAGGTTGGAAATAACAAGGAAAGGAAGAGGGAGGGAGAAAGAAGGGTGAAAGGAGAAAAAGACAAAAAAAAATCTCTGATCTTCCACCCTTGACAACTTGAGAAATGTATCTTATGGGTCCACAGTGGCACATCAGTTAGGTCTACAGACCTACAGAACTAGACTTGCACCCCCCCCCCCCACTCCGCTTCAAGCCCTTCTCCTTATCATGACACTTGCCTCCTCAATTGATAACACTGATGATGATGGATCGAGAAAGAAACACAACTGTGCCCCGTAACAACTTCTCACCATTCCTGGGAGACTGAGCAACTCAGAGTTTGGGGCACTGAAATGAGAAGAGAAGTGTATTGGTGAAGTCACGTTCTGGCTCCTGTGCGGTCCCTGCTGTCACCACTAGCTTTCTCATTACTATCTTCACGGCTACTATTAGTTGAAAGCTAAGAGTCATGAACTGCTCCAATGTCCCACGAGCTAACACAAATTATTCTATGATCCCCCAGGACAGCTCAGGTACCACCCAGTAGCAGAGCTGGGACGCAAATCAGATGCGTGACACCAAGGCCCGAGCACTAAAACACCATGCCGTCGACACCTTCCCACCAATAATCCAAGACAGGCCTGCAAGGAGGTTGGAGAAGGCATTGGAGTTTAATAAAGCATTGGGGATCAGACCAATTGGGTCTGAACTTGGCCCTCAAGCTGTGTGGGCTTGGACAAATTTCTCAACCTGCCTGTGCTTGATCACATATAGAAAAGTAAAAAAAGCTTGCCTCCAAGGTTTATGGTGGGGATTAAACTATATAACCCAATGCATTTTAGCACAGTGCTTAACACACAGCATCTAATAGCTACTGGAAATAGTAAGAACATAAATCAATGATTTTTAGATTGGCCTTATGGTTAAAAAAAAAAAGTGGAACTGACAGTTCATGGCTTTTTACTCTCAATCATACATTAAATCCTTCCTTCAGAATAATGTGTGGTTTTAAAGTACTGTGTTATACTTTGCAAGAGTGAAATGGATCTAATTCACTTTCCTGCTTGCCTGGAGGCCACACTACTCAGATATTCCACTGATTAAAGGGCCACTCTTTTGGATATTAAAGGGTGAAGACCTCAAAAAACAGAAGGAAGCTCACACACCAGGGAACGAACACGTTGAGATCATCCGTGCATGTTTCATTCATTACCAAGGTTTTTCTGACGTCCATTCTGAGAATGTCAACGTACAGAAGGCCTCTTATCCATGATCACTGCCCCACCGCCAGGAACAGCACTCAAGTATCTAGATAAATGACTCTAACTGGGGATCCCAGTCACAGCTGTCCTTCTTTCAACCTTCTTTCCCTTTCCCATTCAAGGTTCCCTTGTAAAAACGGATCATGCCGGGGTGGGGGGCAGCATCCGCCCAGGCGTGGCCAGGCCCTGGGTTCAATCAGCACCGCAGAAGAGGAGGGAGGAGAAAGGGATCTTTAAAACAGACAACGCAAAACAGCTACCAAAAAGCCAGCTGCGACTCTGAATAAATGCTTTCCCTAATGCAAAAAGTTTGTCCTTTGGTGTTTTTCCTAAGGAAACCCGGCCAGCGGCCCCGGAGGGGGGCGCGGCAGGGCTGCGGGCCCTCCCGGGTACCTGCCCTAGGTGGGGCCCGGCAGCGCGGGGCGGGCGGGCGGTGGGCGCGTCCTCCCTGCAGGGCCTGTTCCCGTAGCCTCACCTTCTTCACGCCCTCGGGCGGGACGCGCGGGGATCTCTGTGCCCAGCAGCGTCCTGCCGCTGACTCACCACGCTTCATGGTGACTCACACACTCCTCGCACCGCGGAGTGTCGTCAGATCCGCCGCGGCCGCAGCGCCGCTGGCCTCTCCAGCCGGATCCCAGCTCTGCGGCTCCCAGGCCGGAAATGTGGAAGAGGCGGGAGGGGGGCGGGGCCGAGCGGGGCGGGGGCGGGGCCGAGCGGGGCGGGGCTGCGCTCCGGAGCTGTGCGCACCGAAGGCCACCGGCCGCGCAGATAAGCCGCCCTGCGCCCGCGGCGTCAGGCGGAGCGGGAGCGCCTTCCCGGCTCCTCCCGCCTTTCTACCTGCCCTGCGGCTCCGCGGACCTGTTCTTGGTAATAAAGAAAGAAGTTAACCTTTGATTACGTAAGATGCATCATGCTTCGTTTGCATAACCAGTATGACTCTTAATTCTTTGGTTTAAAATTTCTTCACTTTTGTAATCTGGAGTTTGGACTAGGTGTTCCATACTGTGCCATGGGAGTCGGTTCGGTTGGTATGAATGAAGCCGGGCAAGTTACTTCACTTTTTTCTCTTGTTGGGTTGAAACCCAGCCCCTTGCATGCTAAGTCGGCGCCCCACCACCGAGCTGCCCCTCGGTCCCCTCCCCTTGGAGGGAAGCCAGACTTGGTACTCTTGGGCCACATGCTTTCCAAGGACCTTTCTACCTCTAAAATCGTAGGAATAATGATCTTTGTTTTCTTCTAATCATGTTCCTTTGAGACAAAAAAAAAAAATCTATTTTTATGGTATTAGATAGGCTACGAAAAGGTAAAAAAAAATTCTTAAGATTTTTACTTTTATAAAAATAAAAAGCTTCCATCTTTGTGTGACAACCGATTTCGTCTGGTAATGTACAAAACGGTTGACATTTAAATTCCCACTTGTTCAGGGTGAAATTCTATCCCCAAACCTCCAAACTGCAGGCAAGCCCTAAGCCCCGCCCTCCCTGCCTGGCAGGTCCAGAGCGCAGCAGAGAGCTTGGCGCTGTAAGTGCTCAGCAGGGTGAATGCTCAGCAGGGTGAGTGCTCAGCTGGGTGAGTGCTCAGCAGGGTGAGTGCTCCCGTGGAAGTCAAGGCCTGTGCCAGCCCAGTTCCTTTCCGGCAACACATCCTGCCTTGTTTGTGAACTCCAGACTACACCGTGCAATAAAGTTTGCACATTCGTATTTTCTGGCCAGGTCTATTAGCCGCCTGTGGAAATACCCTCTGTATCTGTGACGTTGGTGACAAGGTCACAGGTGGAGAAATGCATATTAATTATTTTTTCAGAAATAGTAAAGGCAGACCAGATGTTTCCTTCCCAAGTGACAAAAAACTTAAAACAAAGGTAGGAAGAACTGCTCGGAAAGCTCCACTGGATTCTTTCTCTGTACCTCAGATTACAGAGTTTTGTAAGGGCCTTGCACCCCTGTTTTCCAGAAAAGAGCCTGACATGTAATAGATTACCAATAAATATTAAATGTATGACTCAGACAGTTTCAGTAATCATATGCTGTCCTTCTGCTGAGAGTTATTCAGGAAAAACTGAGTTATAGTTTCATAAATGTAGACTGTGTGTTTGTAGGACCTATCAAAGTTACTAGGAAATATTTGTTTAAATAAATTGGCTTCAAGCTCTTCTTGTTGGGAAATGTAAGTAAGGGTAAGTTTTAAAAGGTATAAAAGAGCTGGGCCCGGTGGTGAAGGCCTGTAATCCTAGCACTCTGGAAGGCTGAGGCGGGAGTATCTCAAGTTTGAGCATAGCCTGGGCAACTTAGAGCCTATCTCAAAATCAAAACAAAATAATGAGCTGAAGAGGTAGTTCAGTGTGAAGGGCCTGAGCTTGATCCCCAGCACCCCAAGAAAAGTATAAATCCAGCACTCCTTTAAAAATCACTTGCTGATGGCCTATGAGCAATTGTAACATCATCTCTAGCTATAAATGATAACGCTTCAGGAAAAGAAAATGCTCACAGCTGTGGGTTTACGGACATTAATTTGACAGATTTAGGAAAAAAACACTGAGTGATTTATGATGTAGAAAAATTGATTTGCCTTCAATGTCTAACAATAGGAAACTGGTAAAAAAAACTATGATGCTTTCATACAAAAGTTTTCAGTTAAAAATCATGTTTACAAAAGCTTTGCTAACATAGGAATTTTAACATAAGCTTAAAAAGCTACGGGAGCAGAATTTTGATTTACCACCCACCCCATTTCCTGATGTCTTCCTACCCACTCCATTTCCCTTTCCTAACACAGCAGAGCTTTGTGGAGGTTTCTGCCCTTTCTGCACAGCTGTGCATTCCGTGGGGGCCAGGCACCAGCCCTGCCCTCGGGAGGCAATCACCCGTGGGGGAGGTGAACTCGCTGGCCAGGGATAGGCTGAGGCAAGTATGTGATTCATTTCGGGCCAGTGAAACTCGGGAGGCTTCTGGAAAAGTTTTTCTCCATCTCTAAAAAAGAGACACAGAAGACAAAAGCCCTGGTTCCATTAAATGCTGATGTTGTCTTGAACCACAGCAGTCACCATGCAGCCAGGCCTGGGGCAGAGCTGGCATGCCAGGACAAATAGAATGGTCCCAGGTGGTTGACCTGAGACGAGCGACTCAGTCAATGCTGGGCGTACTGGCTGTAGGTCAATGGTCAAAAGTCAATTAATTCACCAAAGCCCGTCTACACCAGGCAATTTCCCTTTTGGCTGATTTGGCTGCATTTACTGATTTTAGTTACTTCGATATAGCTGACTGTTTCTCATTTTGTCTTCATGATAGCATTTAAGGAATATTGAAATTGTTTTCATCCTAGATCCCTGTTGCTTTAATTGGACACTGACTTTACATGAATTATCCTGCTGAAGAAGTCACCTAATTTCTGACCTTCTTACAAAGAAAGAATACTTTCTTGTTGCTTAAACCAACTGAATATATACTACTCCAAACTGTTTCCTAATTACAGATAGAGAAGCATATTAATAAGTTAGATGTAGGGAGAGAGAATGAGTTGAGAATTATCTCTGAATTATAGAAGTGTGATTATAGCCAATTTGTATCTTTACTATATTCTTTTTGCACTCAGCTGCGTTTTCCAAGTTTTCTACAGTGGACAATATTGTTCTTATGAATACATTCTTAGGAAACCGGATCTGTAGTCTAGTCTCATCCTGAGCTCACTACATAACCCAGGCTGGCCTTGAACCCATGGGAATCCTCCCGTCTCAGCCTCCCAGTGCCCATAGTGCTGGAATTACAGGTGTGCACCTCTATAGCCAGCCTAAGTGATGCTAAGGAATTGAAGTCAGGGCCTTGTGCTTGCTAGGTAATAACTTTAAAACCCTGAACTATGCCCCAACCCTACTGGAGAAAAAAAAATTTTTAAATGAGGTAAAGTGTTGTGAATTATATAAATGCCAATCTCTTAGACTCTAAGATCTCAGCGTTATAAAGTCATTGAGAATTAGCTTCTGGCTGAGTTTGGGTGAGCAGGTCAGGTTTCCCCAGTGAGAAGCAGCAACTGTGTTAATTCTAGAAGGACAAATGTGAGGGGAAAAGTTGGAGTCCCTCTATCCAGGCCTCCTGATTTGAGGATAGCTGAAGAATTTCTGTTAAATTTGTTGTCTCTTCCATGCCTGACGCTTACCAAATGTATAATCTCCTTTTACAGTAACATCGCAGGAACCTTGAAAGCAAGCTTGCCCCATTTTGCAGAGGTTGGAATCGAAGCTCAGAAGCACACACAAGGAACAGCTACTGAGGTGATGATTTAATGCAGATCCGACATTGAGTGTGACACACAGCCACCTTCCTAGGTGAGCTCAGAGGGAATGAGTGTCGTAGGATGTTAACCAAAACACTGTCACGATTGGGACAAACCCAGCCGAAAATATTTAAGCAGCGATGGGAAAGTATTGCCTTAGGTAACCAGGAAGGAATTTAGCATGGACCCACATAAGGCTTCGCTGGGCCTGGGGTGAAAGTTTTGGCATGCACATGTGGTGTTGGAAGATCTTTCTTTTCTACCTCTGCACACGGTGTCCTAAAACCACAAAAAGAGAAGAATCTAAAATATGCCTCTATAATGCTGCTATCCATCTCTTGTGCCCTGAATCAAAGACGGAGGCCAAAACTATATTATTGTTGTCCTGAAGAAAGTTCAGTGTTGCCTAATAAATCTGGACACAGCAAACTGCTGTTTATCCCCACAGACAGAGGAACTTGGCTCACGTTTCCTGTCATCCAGCAGCAAAGCATGCTGGCCAAGTCGTGACCATTAACTGTAAGGCTTTAAGTAGCTCTGAGCTGAATTACCTGTCCTTCCACTTGGTGCAGAATATTTGTGTTTCATGGTCCTCTATGTGTGCCATGACTGCATAAAGGGAGCTTCTGTTTTCATCTCCCTCTATTTATTCTCTAGATCTGGAGGTGACAAATTTCTTGTACAAAGGACTAGATGGTAAGTGTTTCTGGCTTTGCAACCCATCTGACCTCTATTGGAGCCACTCAGCTGCCCTTGCATTGCAAAAGCAGTTTTGGACAATATTTAAGCCAGTGAATATGACTGTGTTCCAACAAAGCTTTATTTTCAAAATCAGAAAGTAGCCCAGATCTGGTTCATTGGCCTCGGTTTGGAGATCCTTGACCTACATCCCTGATTTATTTGAAATTACTGATTAAAACAATATTTTGGGAGTGTAGCTCAGGGTAGTGTGCTTACCCAGCTTGCATGAGACCCTGGATTCATATCCCAGCACTGCAAAAACTGAAAACAAACAAGCAAATGAAAAAAAAAAAAAACCCAAACAACACAAAACACTATTTTTAAACTTATGCCAGGACAGGCGAATTATAGTCGTATGTATGTATGTACATATTATGGTTTGCAGTGTCTGCCAGAAGTTTCATATATTTAGAAAATGATTGGATCATGGGGGTTAATTTATTAAGTGGATTAACCCCTTAATGATTTTCTGTGCTGCTGGGGGAGCCCAGGTGGCTGGCTGGAGGGTGGGTGACTGGAGTGTGACCTGGAGGGGTGCATCTACCTCACTGGCTCCACCCTCTGGGGGTCTGCTTCCTGGCTGTGTTGGGATGAAGAGCTTTCCTGTGCCTAGGCCCTCTGCCAAGCCTTCTGCCTTTGCCAGCTGACCATGAACACACTGAACCCTCTGACAAAGGTATATCTTTCCTCCCTTAAGTTGTGGGTTTCAGGGGTCATACCCCAGTGTTGTGCCTCCCCTTTTACCCTCAGGAGCAGTGGGGAGGCTCCCAGGTCCATGGACTCTCATACAGTTAACAATAAAATAGATGGAGTCCAAAATTAAGCAAAGGAGAAAAGAAATGATTTTGCCTGAGAAGCCAAGAGGGGACTTGAGTATGTCTCCCAGGATAGGGACTGGGGCTGTTACTCATATATCTCGGATAATTAAACCAGGCTTGGGTGGCCCCACCCCTGCAGCACTGCCGCCTTTTGCAACCTCCATTTTCTCTCCACTGGGCTGACCCTGCCCGCAACCTTCAGCCTTCTTTAGGGAATAATCCAGGCTTCTGGCTTTTCTCCCAATTTTCAGGGTCTCCGTTGTACCTTAGGTTTCTCCTTTACAACTTCACTCACTGCCCTCCCAGGGGCACACCACCTGGCCTCCAAGGCCTTTCTCTGAAACCTGGGTAGAACCCTCTGTGAATGCACGACTCTTGCATTCTACAAACTTGTAAAACCAGAGCCATGTGGACGTCACCAAGGTCTGCTACTGGCTTAAGCAGTCACCTGCCCCCTTGGATAAACACTGCAAGGCAATGGACATTTTTCTCTTTGGCCTTGCAGGATGCCACAGGGTTCTATTCTCAGAGCAAGGTCTTTTGCCTCTCCACCCTTGAGTTGGTAAAGGGTGGAGTTTTGTTGACTTTAGAGATGCACTCAAGGCATCCTTCTTATAGTTCTGATGATAACTGCTTCTAATCTCTTTAACTTCCCCATGCTCATCTGTCCCCACTTTGTGTATGATTCTTTTCTGCCATTGTTTTCCCTGCCTTTCACCATAAGTTGGCTAAAACCTGATAAACACCAGCCAGGTGACAGCCTGGGCATTGGGCTGCATTGAGATTTTCTCTCAGTTTCAGGCAAAGTGCCTGGACAAAGGCAAAATGCTGACAAACTTTCCGCGAGAGAGTAGCACAGCATGGTTTTCAAACCAGCTGCCAATACCATTCTCCTTTCTGTATGAAACTTCTTGAGCCCAGCCTTTCCAATCCACACTTGCTCAGCATTCTGGTCTTCTGAGTTCTGACTAGAACCCCCATCATGCTTGGCTCAGAGCACTCCAAGGCTTTTCTATCCAACATCCTCAGGTCTTTCCAAAGTCCTCCTGCAAACCAGTTTCAAAGACTTCCAAACCACACAGTCAGGTAAAGTCACAGCAACAACCTCACTTCTCTAGTACCCATTTCTATTTTAGTTACTTTTTTATTGCTGGGACAGAATACCCAACATCCACGACCCTTGGGTAAGAAAGATTTATTTTAGCTCAAATTTTCAGATGGTCACAGTCCATTTCACAAGTGGGCTGCTAGAAACAGTGCCATCATGTGCCAGAGCAGGGGCTGCAGCCAGGGCCACCCCCAAACTGGAGCCAGAGCTCCGCATGGTGTGGCAGAACAGAGCCACATCTGGGAGGAGAAGCAGAATCAGCACACACCCTTCCAGGTCAAGTCCCAGCATCCTCTCCTTTCATCCAGGACCCATCTCCCAAGAGTACACAGTTGCCATAGGTACACGAGGCTTTTGGGGGACACTCCACACCCAAACCACAGCAGCCCTCAAGGCCAAAGAGAAAAATGTTCATTGCCTTGAAGTTTTTAATCCAGTGGGGCCAGGCTACTGCATATGCCAATAGCAGACCTTAGTGACATCCACATGGTTCTGGCTTTATAGGTTTGCAGAATCAAGAGTCGTGCGTTCACAGAGCGTTCTACCCAGGTTTCAGAGAAAAGCCTTAGAGGCCTGGCGGTGTGCCCCTGGGAGGGCAGTGAGTGAAGTTGTAAAGGAGAAGCCTAAGGTACAACAGAGACGCTGAAAGTTGGGAGAAGCCAGAAGCCTGGATTATTCCCTAAAGAAGGCTGAAGGTTGCGGGCAGGGTCAGCCCAGTGGAGAGAAAATGGAGGTTGCAAAAGGAGGCAGTGCTGCAGGGGTGGGGCCACCCAAGACCACAGGGTAATTCACAACTTACTCTTGCCACAGTTTACACTGGTGCTGGACATGGAGCTGTAGGATTTAATCCTTGCCTTGCTGGTCTTAGTATTTGTTTTGGTCTAATTGCCTTTTATCCTTCTATGACTTCCTTTTGGAGTGGGAATATTTACCCTGTGCTGTTGTATGTTGGAAGTACTTAACTCTGGTTTTCATAAGAACACTCAGTTGAGAGTTTGCCTTGTATCTCAGAGGAGACATTGGACTTAAACTTTTTTCTTTTTTAGCAGTGCTGTGTTGTTAAAACTTTGGCAGCTCTTAGAGAAGGACTAAATCCATTTTGCATAAGGAGGTACACATGAGTCTTTTGGGAGCCAGGGGCAGAATGCTGTAGTTTGGGTTGGGAATGTCTGGAATGTCCCCCCAAAGCCCCGTGCGTCTATAGATATTGTGTGCTAATGGGACTGCAGAGAGCAAGAGCAGATGCTTGGGGCTTGAGTGATGTGTGCAAGTTCTGTCCATCCTCCCAGGCTTGTATCTGTTCTGGCATTCCATGAGGGGCTGTGTCTCAGTCCCAGCCCTGGCATGTGATTCCAGCAGCCCACCTGTGAAATGGACAGGCACCTTCTGAAACTGTGAGCTAAAATAAATCTTTCCTCCCCAAGAGTTGTGGATATTGGGTGTTTTGTCCCAGCAATGAGAAAAAGTAACCAAGATAGGGATATCTCAGAAATCAGTAATTCCACAGGGTGCACAAGGAAAAGACTTTGTATTATAAAAAGTGAGCCTCAGAGTCCCCTGCAGAGCCATTCAAGAAGGTGAATCCTTAGGAGTTCAGCCATCTAAACACTCACAGGCTGCAGTGATCATGGCTCAAGTGGGCCTGCATCGGACATTGACATCATCAATGTAGTGCCAGTTTTACAGGAATGCAGAATTCAGAAGTTGTGGCATGATGGAGGCTTCCCCCAGATTTCAGAAGGTGGCCTTGGAGGCTAGGCAGTATGCCCCCAAGAGGGCAGTGTACGCAGTGCATAAAGCTGTAGAAGGGAAGCAAAAAATGCAGTAAAAATCCCAAGAAATTGGAGATGCCAAGAACACAGATCATTTATTGATGATGATAGCCACAGACAGGGAGTGGGGCCACTCAGAAGAGAACCATGAAGTTGGCCAACAACAGTGCTATAGGAGGGGGGCTGTCTTAGCCTTTTGAAATTTGCCACAATTTGCCCGCATGCTGGAAATGGTGCTATGGGATTTAATGTTTGTCCTGCTGAGCTTCAGTCTTGCTTTGGTCTGATTTCTTCTCCCTTTGGATTAATCCAGTGATTTCCTTTGCTATTACCAGTGGAGGCTGGCTTGGAGAGGTGGATCACTAAGGGTATGCAGTGGGCCACTGAGGTTATGAAGGATCCCTAAGGGTGTAGTAGGTCACTGAGGGTGTGGTGGGTCACAGAGGCTATGGGGGATGACTAAGGGTGTGGTAGATCACTGAAGGTGTGATGGAACACTGAGGGCATGGTGGGTCATGAGGGTGTATCCTGGAAGGATGGAGTCTTGCCCTGGCTTCTCCCCACTTGCTTCTTCCCCTTGCAGTGCTGTGAGGAGCTGTTCTCCACCAAGCCTTCCTGCCACACTGCCATTGAATGAGCTGAGACATCTGAAATGTGAGTGAAAATAAACTTCTCCTTCCTTAAGTTGTGGATGTTGCGTATTACGTCTCAGCAATGAGAAAGTAACTAAGACAAGCTCCTGCATAGAGAAAGGTTGCTAAGCTTTAATTGGTCTGAGTCATAGCTCCTGAAAGGGACACATGTATGCTGGGCCGTAGTATCAGCTGAGGACTTTGAATAGGGAGGGGCAAGCCCCTTTTGGCCTGAGTTTTGTTTACTGAAGTTATCTTCCCAGTTAGGAGATGGCTCAAGAGATGGAAGTCACCCAAATGAGAGGTTCCATTTTATTCAAGATTTAGCTAACATTGGGAACGTCAGATTATCACATAAAGAAAACTTGCATATAAAGTACCTCTGACCATTTCCCTGGCCAATTACAAAAGATGTATAATGAGTGTATAGTATTTTCGTTGATGCTACCATCTTTTTGAGGCCAGGTAGTATTGAAAAGAGGATATTTTTTTCTTTTATTTATTTCGGGTTTTTTTTATTGTAAGTGTCTGGGAACCAGATCCATTCCAGTTGCATAGGATGCATTTGAGTGTGAACCAATAGGAATCAACTGGGAATTACTTATCTGTAGAGAAAAAGAGGAACATCAGCTTAGGCATCCTTCTTTGCCCACTTACAGAAGAAGCTAGGGAATGGGTGTAGCCAGCAACATTGCGCAAGTCCCAGACGCACCTGTCTTGGCTTACTGACCTTTGTGTTCCGCATAACTAATGTTCAACTCAGAATGTCTCTTGCCTGGTGCACTGGTTTGTATTTTGCCATCTCTGTGCAGAAGGAGGCTCAGCTCTTGTTTTCTTAATGTTGAACATATACTGAAAGATTATAGCCATCCTAGCATCCACTGTGACCGAAACCCAGACTTAATTAATGCTATATACAGGGGCAAAAGCACCTTTAACACAGGATCATTGTGGTAGAGTTAGCAGAGGAATCAATCTGTGCCATTTCCTGACCAAAAAGCCACATGACTCCCAAAAGTGTTGGAAGACACGACAAAAACCTATCAAAGAAGCACAATGAAAAACAAAGCAAAAACAAAAACAGGAGGCAAGCTTCAAAAATGCAGACTAACCTTAAGATACCTGACTTGACAGTCTCGCATATGCTGAAGGAATCTCAACGCCCTGAAACGTGACAGGGTACCTTCACACCAGGAAAATGGAGGCTGATGGTGTGAACCTGAGGAAGTGGGGTCACAGGGCCCTGACCACACCACTCAGTGATTCCCTAATGATGTGACTCAAAGCACTGAGGGCCAATACTGGAAAGCTGGGTCCTGGACTAGCGAGAACCCAGCTCTTCACTTTCCTCTGTTCTTGTGCTCCAGTGAAAATATTCAGTCAAGACACACAAATGACCATCCAGAGCCATAACCCGAAAGTGTCCCAGGGTGGGTAAGGAGAGTCATGTCTTCAAGAGGAGAAACAGGTAGAGCCACGAAGGTGTCTGCTGCCTCATGAGGTTTTTTTATTACTGCAAAAATATATATAACAAAATCATCATCTTGATTATGTGTAATTGTTCAGTTTAGCGGTATGAAGTACAACTGCTTTATGCGTCTTTCACCATTATTTAGGGCTTTTCTTCTTCTCAAATGGAAATCTTACTATACACATAAAATAACAGCCGTCCGTTCTCCTCTTGCCTGGATAACCTCTGGCAGCCACATTCTCTCTTTGAACTTGGCCACCCTCCATACCTCGTGTGGGAGAAATGATGTTCCATTTGACCTTTTGAGTCTGGCTTACTTCACTTAGCATAATGTCTTCAAGGTTCATCTACGTTGTAAAATGTGTCAGTTTCTTTCCTTTTAAAGGCTGAATAGTATTCTAATATATGCCATATATATAATACATAATATATATAATGTATTTACTGCATTTTATCGATCTACTCATTATCATTGGACACTTGGGTTGTTCCCACCTTTGGACTGTCGTAGGCTGTGATGCTATGCAATACCTGCTTGAGTCCCAGTGTTTGGGCCTTTAGGCACACCTGCTGAATCTATGGTAATTCTGTTTAAATTTTCAAGGAACGGTCATGCCACTTTACGCAAGCAGTCGGAGGTACAGAGGTTATTACTCTGAGTCCCATTTCGGGGAAACCAGAGAGGCCAGAGGGACTGCACCGAGACTAATTCCTTCAAGAAAAGAGAAGCTAGGGGCAGCCCCGAGCAGATGCTTTTCTCATATTTATTTGGGGCAAAGGAAGTACAGCAAGTGAAAAAACAACTTCAGGAATGAATCACAATGAGGAGCTTCTAGAACTAGTTACTTGACAATTATGTGTAGATTTTCAACAGGACATGTATGAAGTACGGATCATCAGGGCTGAGGATTGTGACGTTTGTTAATGACCTTGATCAAGCTTACTTTCCTTCACAAGCAGATGTGGGGTGTAGAATGCGGAACGGTTTCTGCTTTCCCTCTGGACTTGCGCGAGAACAATGCAAAACCATTTCAGTGGGTACTGGTCACGGCACAGTCATCGCCCTAACTGATGCCGAGGCTGTTGCCCAGAGGCTTTTGCCTCAATATATTTCCTGAATTGTCCCAGCAAAATTCTATCCCTCCATACTGTCGTAGTGATTTATTTTTTTTTACAGTGATTGTGTGATTACATTGCTACCAGCCATACCCCGGTGTGCCAGTTTTTTCATGTGCTCACCAACACTAGTTATTTTCTGTTTCTTTTGAAATGATGTGACTGATTAGTTTTTAATTGGGTGAGAAATTGAAGAAAGAGTAAAGATGAGAATCTCGTAACGTTAAAACAGAACTAATGCAGGTCAGGGCTACTGTGGAAGCAGTGATTGGGTGCCTCCTTGCCTTGTTCTGTTCAGATACTCCTGAAAAATAGGATTGCAATGCACTAATTATAAAAAATAACTGGATATCATGTACTATATGCCAATTATGTTATGATTTTATTTTTCTCTAGAGTCATAAATAAGGCTTATGAGTGAAATCACCTTCTTAAAATTGCCTTTAGTTGCCATATTAACAAAATCATTTCTTGCATAGACTTCAAGAAGAAGGGATAGTTTCCCAAATTTCTCTCTTTCTCAATGTGTGTTCTGGACTTCTGAATATATTCTGGAGTTAAGAACATAAAATAAGGCAAAAATGTTTAGAATAACAATCGAAGTAAACATTTCTATATCAGGCATGATGTTATACATGATGCCCCTACATTAAGTGATTTCTCTGAGATGAAGGGTGAGTGGTGAGTCTGGTGTCTAGCCATTCCTCCCAGTGACCCTTCCCTTTGCCCTCCCAGCTTCTCCTACCACACTCTCTTGGCCTCTCCAGGTCCCTGGAATCATCTGTCTGATTACCTACACCCAGAAAAACACAGTAGCTGGAGCTGCACAACTTAATGTCGCCGCTGTTTCTCACTGAAATGGACGTGGCTAGTCAGCTACCACAGATGTGGCTGGTCATTTCACAGAGGCACTGCTCTGTCCTGATCCCCACTGTACAGAGGAACAAGCTTAGTGGACGGCACTCTAGGGTTTAGCTCCCCTCAGGTAAAGTAGCCACAAACAGCCACAGCTCGCAAGTTGACGGGCTGTGCCAGCCAGGATGGCTGGCTTGGAGGGTCTTTGGGCAGCAGCTTACCCAGCAATCCTTCATACACCCTGGAGGCATTGGCGTTACTCGGTTACCAGGTTGTACGCTTATTTTCCTCAAGATAATTTTTGAGATCATTTTTGAGGCAGTTTTAATTCACAACACAATTATGCAGAAAATATGGTTTCCATATAGTGGCATCAGATAGAGTCGTTTCCTGTGTGCTCTGTGTGCTGCCTAGTAACTTCTCCCTTTGGTTCTTGGCAACCACTGAGGGTTTTTGTTTTTATGTCTTTGTGCTTTTGCTTTTCTAGAATATTGTGTAGTTAGACTCATGCAGTCTTTACTATTTTTGACTAGTTGCTTTCACTTTAATAATATAAGCTGTGGCCCTAGTTTGGGGATTGTAGCTTGTAGGTGGAGAATGTGTTTGGCATGTGCAAGGCCCTAGTTTTGATCTCCAGCTCTACTCAAAAAATGCATATATATTTTTTCTTTAAATTTCTACCACATCATCTTGTAGCTTAATAACTCATTAGTACGTGTGTGAACTGAAGTTTGCAACCACTAAGCCAACATTGAAGAGAACACTAAACAGAACCTTAGACAGAGAAAGGGAGACCAATAACCCCAGAGACCCCAGAGAAAAGGAGACAGCAGGAAAAGAAGAATGAGCTGGCAAGAAAGAAATTAAAGTAAATAATGCTGAAAAATTATAATGTTGGCAGGACATACCAAATACACCTCAATACTAACTCTGAATGTGAATGCTCTTAACTCCTGTACCAAAAGATACAGACTGGCTGACTAGGTCAAAAAACAAAAATTCACAATTTTCTGCTTGCAAGAGACAGGTCTTACCCGCAAGGAAACTCATAGACTGAAAAGAAAAGGATGGAATTCAATATTTCATGCAACAGGACCCAGGGAACAAGCAGGAGTATCTATACTATTCTCAGACTCATCAGACATTAAAAACAAAACAGATTAAGAGGAACAAAGATTGTCATTATATACTGGTTAAGGGAACACTAGAACAAGAAGAATTCATAATCATCAGTATCTATACTCCCAACTCTGGAGCACCCAATTATGTAAACCAAAAATTATTAGATCTAAAAGGACATATGGGCCCCAATACAATTTCAGTATAGGACTTTAATACTCTACTATTATAGTTAGACAGATACACTATACAGAAAATGCAGAAAGAAATACAACAGTAAAATGACACTATAGATAACTTGGACATAACAAATGTCTACAGAATGTTCTACCCAAGATCAGCAGAATACACTTTCTTCTCAGCAGCACATGAAACGTTTTCTAAAATAGACAGTATTATAGGCCATAAGTTATGCTTAAGTAAGTACAAAGGAATCAAAATAATCCTTGTATACTTTCAAATCACAGTGGAATAAAACTGAAAATTAACAGCAAAGAGACAGCAGAAAATACAGAAATACATGCAGACTTAATAATTTACTACTAACTAAACAATGGATCAGAGAAGAAATCAGAGAAAACAATCAAAAACTTCATAGAGTTAAATGATGAAGGAAGTACATCATATCAGAATCTATAGGACACAATGAAAGCAGTACTTTGAAGGAAATTCAAAGCCATGAATGCACACATCAAAAGAACAGAGAAATCATGAATAAAAACGTTAATGATGCACCTTCAGATCCTAGAGAAACAAGAACACTCTAAGCCAAAAAGTAGTAGAAGAAAGGAAATTATAAAGATCAAATCTGAAATTAATGAAATTGAAACTAAAAAACAGTAAAAAAATAAATGAATCAAAGAACTGGTTCTTTGCAAGAATAAACAAGATTGACAAACCTCTAGCTAAACTCACCAAAAGAGGTAAAGAAAAAATACACATTACTGCAATTTAAAATGAAAAGGGTGAAATTACAACAGGCTCTTCAGAAATTCAGAATATTATAATAAATTATATTGAACACCTGTATTTCAACAAGTTAGAGAATTGGAAAGAAATAGATGACTTCTTATATACATACAAAATACCCAAATCCAATGAAGAAGACATAAAAACCTTGAATAGCCCCATTACATACACAGAAATTGAAGCAGTAGTAATGTCTCTACCTATAAAGTAAATCTCAGGACCAGATAGGTTCACAGCAGAATTTTTTCAGTACTTCAGGGAAGAATGAACTCCAGTGCTGCAAAAACTGTTCCATGAAATTGAAAAAGAAGGAATAGTACTAAGCTCATTTCTGGAGGCTAGCATTACCCTGGTCCCAAAACCAGACAAAGACCTAACTAGGAAAGAAAATTATACACCAATCTTCTTCATCAATACAGATGCAAAAATTCTCAATAAGATTCTGGCAAATAGAATCCAGCAAGATCAGAAAGATCATGCACCATGATCAGGTGGGTTTTGTTCTTGGAATGCAAGGCTGGTTCATCTTACAAGAATCAATCACAATCATCAGTATATATATATATATATATATATATATATATATATATAGCAAAAACAAAAACCACATGTTTATTTCAATTGATACAGAAAAAGCCTTTAATAAAATCCAACACTCTTTCATGATAAAAACTCTGAGAAGAATATATATAGAAGGGCCTTGCCTCAAACTGATAGAAGCCATATTTGCCAAACCTACCATAAATATCATAGTAAATGGAGAGAAATTGAAAGCATGTCATCTTAAATCAGGAATGTGACAAGGCTGTTCACTCTCACCACTTTTATTCAACATAATCCTTGAAATAACTTGCCATAGTAATCAGGCAAGAAGGCAAAATAAAGGAAATATGCATTGGAAAGGAGGAAGTCAAACTATCCTTATTTGCAGATGATACAGTTATCTACATAGAAAACCCTAAATACTCCATTTTAAAACTCTTGGAAATAATAAATAAATTTAGCCAAATTGCAGGCTACAAAATCAATCCTAAAAAACCAATAGCCTGCCTCTACACCAACAACAAACTCACTGAGAAAGAGGTCTGAAGAACAATTCCATTCTCAATAGCCTAGCAAAAAATTAAATACCTAGGTGTAAACCTAACCAAGGAAGTGAAGGACCTATATAAAGAAAACTATATTACACTGTAGAAAGAGGATGAAGACATCAGAAAAAGGAAAGACATCCCCTGTTCTTGGATAGGCAGAATGTAGTTCAAATGACTATACTGACAAAACTGATATACAAATTTATTGCAATTCCTACCAACATACCAACAGTTTTTTTCCACAGAACTTGGAAAAGCAATCTTTATATTCATATGGAACCAAAGAAGACCTAGAATAGCCAAAGCAATCGTGAGTAATAAGACTAAGGCAGGAGACATTATGATTTCAGAGATCAAGTTATACTACAAAGCAATAGTTATAAAAACTATATGATACTGCCACAAAAACAGACAGGCAGACCAGTGGAACAGAACAGAGGATGCAGAAACAAATTGAAATACCCTCAGCTACTTGACTTTGATAAAGGATCTGAAAGCATATACTGGAAAAGGGATAGCTTCTTCAACAAATGATGCGGGGAAAATTGAATATCCACACACAAAAAAATCTAGACACACACCTGTCACTGTGCACCAAAATTAAAGTGGATCAAAGACTTAGACATTAAAACTGAAACACTGAACCTCTTGGTAGAAAACTTAGGCACATTATGTAATATATATGGGTGTAGGCAAGGACTTTCTTAACAAGACACCAAAAGCAAAATGAATAGCCCCCAGAATTAACAAATGGGATTATCTCAAATGAGAAAGTTTCTACATGGCAAAGGAAATTATCAAGAGTGTAAAAGGTGAATTGACAGAATGGGAAAAATATTCACCACCAATACCTCATATATGAGGCTCATAATCAGAATATACAGGGAACTGAAGAAAAGTAAGCCCCTCGAAATCAAAGATCTGATTGAAAAATGGGCAAAAGGAAATAAATAGGAAGTTCTCAGATGAAGAATTTCAAATGGCCAATAAATACATGAAAAGATGTTCAACATCCTTAGCCATTAGAGAAATGCAAATCAAAACATCTGATTCCAGAGAGAATGGCACATATCAAGAACACAAACAGTAATCGGTGCTGGCAAGGCTGTGGGGACAAAGAAACCCTCTTGCACTGCTGATGGGAATGTAAACTGGTACAACCACTACGGAAAGCAGTATGGAAGTTTCTCAAAAGACAAAGGAGTCAAATGCATACCCTGGAAAAAGGACAGCCATTTGTTCAACAAATGGTGCTGGGAAAACTGGTCATCCACATGCAGAAGAATGAAACTAGTCACACACCTCTCACCATGCACCAAAATCAAATCAAAATGGATCAAAGATCTAGACATGAAAAGTGAAACACTGAACATCCTAGAAGACAAATTAGGCAAATATCTAAAAGACATAGGGGTAGGCAAAGAATTCCTTGACAAGACACCAACAGCAAAAGAAATTATCCCCATTATTAACAAATGGAATCTTGTCAAATTAAAAAGCTTCTGCACAGCAAAGGAAACTGTCAACATTGTAAAAAGAGAACCAACAGACTGGGAAAATATTTTCATCCTATTGAAAAGTGGGCAAATGAAATGAAGAGGCAGTTAGAGGCCAAAGCAACACATAACAGAGGTACATGTATACCCATGTTTATAGTAACACAACTAACAATAGCTAAAATATGGAAGTCACCAAAATGCCCATCAACAGACCAATAAATACACAAACTGTGGTATTTATACACAATGGAATACTATGAATCTATAAAGTCCAACAGCGTGGAGGCTTTTGCAGGCAAATGGAAGAAACTTGAGAACATCATGCTTAGTGAAGTGAGTCAGAAGCAGAAGGTGAAACACTGAGTGGTCTCTCTGATATGAGAGACCCAGATCAAAACTATCTTATGGAACTTAAAATGAAAAACAAAGTGAACCAGGAGGGTAGAGTGGGAGGGATGGAGCGATAGGAAGGGGTAGGGACAAAAGGAGAGAGGGAAAGTCCTTGTCACCTAGACAAGATATGTATGTGCACAAAATGCTCAACTACATTGTAAACCTTTAATTTTGCACTTATACGTATCAATAAAATGGAAAAAAAAGGACTGGAAATAAATATCCCCTTCTATCCAGTGATACTTTTTCTGGGAATTTTCCCAAGAGTGTTAAAAACAACATATGAAAGAGATACCTGTATACACGTGTTCATAGCAGCACAACTAACAATAACTACAATGTGTAAGACAACAAAATACTCATCAACAGAGTAATGGATACATAAATTGTGGTATTTATACACAATGGAATACTACTCATGTATAAAGACAGATAGGTTGCAGGTTTTTGTAGGTAAGTGGATGCAACTTGAGACCATCATGCTCAGTGAAGTAAGTCAGAAGGAGAAGGTTAAATATCGAATGGTTTCCCTAATGTGAAAAACTAAGATCACCATATTTTTATAGATCTAATTGAAGGGAATAATGGGAATTGGAGGGAAAAAGGAGGGGATGGAAGGAGGAGGGGGAAGGGGGGATGGAAAGAGGGTTGAAAAGGGAGAGGGGAAATATTTGTAATTTTGCCAGGATATGTATATGCACAAAACATTCAAGGTCAATATAAACATTATGCATTGCATCTATACATATCAATTAAATGGGAAAAAGTTTGAAATTGTAATCAAAAACTAACTACCCGTTCAGCTTAGCTAGGACAGGAAGGAGTACCCCAACAATTGAAAGGAGGCCAGGGGAAGATAAGAAATCCTGAAGACACATTGAAAGCAGCTCAGGAAGCTGCCCCAGGCTGACTCTGAATCGCTGTGAGCTGCTGACATCTGCAGAGGGAGGAAAGCCTGGAGTCCAAAACCTCTGACGTAGGTAAACGCAGACCCAAGAGAAGTGGAAATTGACAGCAGCTGGTAGCCCTTATCCTTCGAAAACCACACCCACAGGTAGTGCAAACTGCAAGTGCAACATGAGCTCCCCCTAGGAAAGGCCTCCTGGAGCCTGGACCAGAAGCAGTGGTCAGGAGCCATAATAGACAGTGACATAGCAGGATCCTGTTTTTTTAAAAAAAGCCCGAGACTTAATTTTTAGAGTAAAAGAAAGCTCAGAGGAACACATCAGGGTTTGCAGGGTTACCCTTAAACAGTGCCTAGGAAGAATATGGCACAAGGGACAGTTGCAGAGAGGAGATTTAGGCCACCAACCCCTAGAATGGCTCAGGTGTAGTGGGAGCAACTCTGAGACCAGAGAGGCCTGTGTTCAGGGAGGGAAGTCAGGACAGGCAGGAGGATTTTGCTGAGAGGGCTGGGTGTATTCAAGAAACCTCAGAGGCCATTTGACTGTTAGGTTCCCCCCTCACTGCCTACTTCCAGCACAGAACTCAGAGGAATTTTGGTTCCCCCCAACTTCCTCATACTCATTCAAAGAAACCTCTCAGTTAGGCTTTGAAAGTAAAGTCCTTCAACACCAAAAAACATAGGAAGAAGACAAAGCAACAGGACACACACAGAAAGGCCTGAGACCCGAGAAATTAATGTCATGGGCCTTGACATAGTGGGACTCATAGGGAAGGAAGTCCAAATGCAAACAAATGAATTGAACATCCAGTTAAAACAAGATATTCTCAAAAAATGACAAGTTATGATAGTGGCCTTAAAGAGGAACTTATTAACCAAATAGTGCTTCTCATGAATACAAAACTTATTGAGCACATAGAAGCCACAAATAAGAAGTTGACTGGGGTAAATACGGAAATGAAAGATACGAAGAAACATTGTGATAGAGAAGTGGAAATTCTGAAAAGGAATCTAGCTGAAATCCAAGATAAGAAAAATACATTTGAAAGCAGGGGAAGTCAATTTGAACAGTGTGAGGACAGAATTTCAGAACTTGAAGACAAGGCTGAGGAAACAAATTCAGCACAACTCCAGAATTAGAATGAGCAAAGTAGCTGGATACAAAAGCTAATGGATGATTCAAAGAGAACCAATCTCAGAATTTTGGGTGTGGAGAAAGAGCAGAAGACAGTGACAAAAGTATAAAGGGTTTATTCACTGAAATCATGTAAGAAAGTTTCTCAAATCTAGGAAAAGAAATTAATTTTCAGGAACTAGAAGCTTATAGAACACCAAATAACCTCAACCAGCAACAAGACCTGCTGTGACCCATCATAATCAAAACCTCAGAAATACAACATAAAGAGAAAATATTACAAACAGCAAGAGCACAACAGATGATATTCTACCAAGACGACCCATTTGAGTTACCGTGGATTTCTCAATACAAATTTTAAAGTTGAGGACAGCGTGGAGCAAGATCTTTCAAGCTTTAGAAAACAACAAGTGTCAAACTAAGTTGTTGCATTCAGCAAAATTATCCCTGAAAATTGAAGAAATATAAATTTGCCACAACCAAGAATCCCTAAAGAAATTTGCAACCACTAGCCCAGCATTGTAGAAAATACTTGAAGGAGTCTTTGAAAAAACCAAAGAACATGGAGGAAAGGAAACATCTAAAGAGAAGGCATAACAAAAAATAGGCATCAATCACTTGTTGGTATCTCACTAAAACAGAACCAGCTTTCCTACAAAATCTGTAAAACTTCCCACATAATTTTTATTTTTATTAGAATATTAGTTTACAAAACATAATTATATTCAATATGGAAATTTTGTATAAATATTAATTTGTGAAACTTTTTTGATGTGTATAGATATTTAGCTGGGGGTGGAGTAGCAGAAGGCAGGAATTTTGATTCGGAATATTAATAGTTCTAAAAACAGTAAGAGTTGGTAAATAAATACTTCTTGGGGTCTTTGCCCTGAAGATGTCATTGAGTGGTAAAGACAGAAGATAATTGGCTAAGAACTCAGTTGTCTATTAGTTCAACCTGTGACTCTTGAATTTTACATTTCAACTTCATGCTCTGCAACTAAATTTGTAATAATGGTCTTAATTGTCTCTTCCTGCTCCTCTTTGGAAAAGAACTCTTTAAAAATACTGAAATAACTAAGTATGCCATTATATTTGTTGCTTTATGTGTGATGTTCTTCGGAGGTATAGACTTAAGTTCATTTAATGTAGTGATTCATGTGTTTGATCTTTGATATAAGTTTGGCCTGAGAAATTGGATTGATGTAATGATAACCTGAATGTCTTTTGTATAGCAGCACAATTGATAATAACCAAATCTTGGAAGAAGCCAATATGCCTGAGTACCAATGACTGGGTAAAGAAGATGTGGTATATATACACAAGGGCGTATTACTCTGCCATTAAGAATGACACATTAATTAAGTTTTAGAAAAATGGATGCTCCTTGAGACCACGGTGCTCAACAAAATGAATCAGAACCACAAAGTTAAGTATTATATGATTTCTCTAATATGAGAACACCAACCATAAAAAGTGTAAGAGACACGGAAGAAAATAAGATAGACTTTGTAGGAAGGGAGAGGGAAAGGGGGGATTAGAAGGTGTGGCGGGAAAGGGAGGTGATACGCAAAAATAAAAACCAAATGGGGTGATAGTGGGAGTGGTGGGGGAAGGTATTGTAATTATGACGGGATATATATGTGCACAAAATACTCAAGTTCAATGTAAACATTATGTATTATATATGTATATTTATATATTAATAAAGTGTGTGAAAAAGAGCTGACTAAAAAACTATTAAAAATATGATGCTGAAAATATTCTAAACAATACTGTAATGAAAGATACATAGATATCATTAAGTATTTGAGAGAACTGACAGATTGCATAAACAATAATAATATATATAATATAATAATAGTATAACAATTATATATATATATATATATATATATATATATATATATATATCAACATAATGTGAGTTATGAGCTTGAGTGCTGGTATACCAGTCATGGGCCATCGGTTATGGCAAACACAGCATATGGTTTGGAGGTGTTAATAATAGAGGAAACAAAGCACGTGTAGGGTATGGGAGTGGATGGGAATTCTACTGTATTCCCAACATTTCTGTGAACTTGAACTGCTCTAAAAATAAAGTCTACTAATTAAACTGAATACAGTCTAAAACTGTAACATAAAATTATAACTATAGTGATCAAGACAATATGGTATTGGCATAAAAACAGACACATAAACCAAAGGAGACAAGTAGAGAACCCAGGCAAGCTCAGATATGTACAGTCAACTGTGTTTCACCAGAGTCATCAAACAGATACAATAGGAAAAGAATATTCTCTTCAGTAAATGATGGTGGGAAAACTGGATTTCCATACACAAAAGGGTAAAATTAAACCCTATTTACACCACACACAAAAGTTGCCTTAACTGGGTATATTCCACATTCCTGCAATCTCAGCATCCTTGGGGGTTTAAGCAGGAGAATTCCAAATTCAAGATGAGCCTGGGCCACTTAACGAGTTGGTTAGACCCTGTCTTATAATTTAAAAAGGGGAAGGGCTGGGATGTAGCTGTACTGTGGAGTACTGTGTTTAATCCATAGTATTGAAAAGAAAAAAATGGAAAGAAAAAAAAAACCACCACTACTACCAACACCAAAACATGTGCATACATACAAACTTACTAATGTATAAAGACCTAAATTTTTTTGCAAACCACATATTTGGTAAAAAATAAGTATCTAAAAATTTTTAAAGAACTTGTATGACTCAACAGCATAACTAAAGGACCTGAACAAACATTTCTTCTCAAAAAAGAGATAAAAACAATCAACAAGTATGTGAAAACATGCTGAAAGTTTTGAATCAACAGGGTAAATCAAATTAAAGCCATCCTGAGGTGTCAACTCATATCCATGTGGATGGTCATTGCTGAAAAAGATTACAGATAGTGTGAAGAGTCTTAATATATTCTTGGTAAGAGTGTATAAAACAGCAGGGAGTTTTCTGAAGAAATTAAAAATAGAACTGCTGGGTGACTGAACAATCCCTTTTCTGGGTACACATCCAAAGGAGATGAAATCATCACTTTGTAGAGACATCTGTTTTCACATATTCATTGGGACATGGCACACAGAGGCCAAGATGCAAAAACAATCAAATGCTGATCAATGGATGAAGAACATATTGTAGGCACACACACACACACACACACACACACACACACACACTCACACACACACACACACACGGCCTTCACAAGATTCCAGCAGCCTTTAAGAGGAAGGTGTTTCTGTCATTTATCACAATATAGCTGGACCCAGAGGGCTTTATATGCACTACTATAAACCTGGCACAGAACCAAAAATATTGTATGATCATACTTGTATGTGGAATTTTAAAAATTACATGAAAAATTGTGCAACATCTTTAGCCATTAGGGGAATAAATGCAAATCAAAACTACAATGAGATTCCATCTCACTCTAGTTAGAATTGCTGCCACCAAGAATTACAAAAGTAATAATAAATGCTGTTGAGTATGTGAGAAGAAATGACCACACAGGCAATGTTGATGGAAAAGTAAATTAATGTAGCCACTATGAAAGTCAGTATGGGTATTTTTTTTTAAAACTACAAATAGAATTACCATCCGACCCAGGTCTGCCAATCCTTAGGACAAGCACTCGGGAATTAAAGTCAGCCATCTAGGGATATGTGCATATCCGTGTTTGTGGCAGCACAACTCACAAAAGCCAGGTTATGGAATCAGCCTAGGTGCCCTGCAATGGATGAATGAATAAAGCAAAAGTGGCATATATAAACCACGGAGTATTACTCACCCGTGAAGAACAAAATCATGTCATTTGCAGGACGAGGAATGGACTGGAGGTCATCATGTTAAGTGCAGCCAGTCAGACCCAGAAGGAGGAGAGTGCAGTGTCTCTTGTATATGTAGTCCAGGAGGAAAAAAGACGTGAAAGAGGGGAATCGCTAGACAAGAGGAAGAAGATTAAAGAAGGAGGAAGGAGAGTGTAAGCATAGGTGATCGGGGATGGATACAACCCAAGGATGCTATATGCTACATAGAAATGCTGCAAGGAAACCCAACATTTTATGTAACTAATATGCAGAAATAAAGAAGAGTTCAAATACATAGAAAATGAAATCCCAGCGTGCACCAGGTGGGCAGCGGAAATGCGGAGATGTAGGTCAGAGGTTACAAAACAGTATGTTTGTAGGAAAACAAGTTTGGGACCTAACATTCCACATGAGGACTAACGTTTCACATGTGTTGGCTAAGCGATTTTTGCCAAATAAGTCACACAAAACAGTAACTATGCTAGTCAGTAGCTGTGTTAGTCTGTTTCACTGTGGTAACCATTTTAGTAACTATGTATTCTATAATTTTGGTCTGTGAACCTCAAATGTATGCACCCGGAAGGGAACTGCCTCCACCTGCTTTGTGCCCTTGCCACGAGTTCTTAGAAGAAATGACCCAACCAGTGCTATCTGCCAGCTTGCAGAGCAGTTTTCCTGGGGGAAGTCCATAGCCAGCGGGCTGTAGGAACTATATTCATTCCAGCCAGTAACTCCACATGAGCTGGACATTAGTGACACCACCAACAACGTAGCTACTGATTCTGGGGAGGGCACCAAGCCACTATCCATAGCTAATGCATCCTCTGAACGGAGTCAGGAGAAGTTGGAAAAAATATTCTAATTCATTTTCAGGATGAGACTTGAGAGGATACAATATCAAGAAAAACGTCTTTCATGAAAAAAGAAACATAAACATAAAGTGATCCCTCAGAAAAAATTTAAATCCTGATTGCTAAAAATAAATAAGTCAAAACAATAGTGACTTGTATAATGGACAGTTCCAAACACCAGATAATATTGATAAAGAATATACATGTGAAATCATGAGACGAGATAGAAATCTTCTAGAGATTGGAAAGAGATTTGGAAGTATAATTTAGAAATAACCAGGGTTGCAAATTCAACAAAAACATCAATGTCTGCTATAACCCCAGTACTCAGAAGGCTGAGGCAGGAGAATCTTTGTAGGTTCAAGGTTCAGGCTTACACAGACCCTGTCTCAAAAAACTACCACCACCAACAAAGACAAAACAAGACAAAACAAACACCTCAGAGCTGAAGAAAGTATTATGTCTGCAGAGCAAAGAAATTCAAAATGTCAAGAGTCTGAGATTTTACTCTAGAAACAAGTTAATGAGGAAAAGAGATTATAACTCAGTATCCTAGGTAGCCAAGGATTCAAAAAAAAGAAAGAATACTAATCATGTGCACTCTTTGAATAATGACTTGTGAAAATAGACAAGATCGATAACACGATTAAGATTATAAGCAAAGAATTTTTTGCAATGTGAAGAGCAGTGAGTGATCTATAGAACTTAGTTAAATTTAAATAAATGTCAATAAATGAGATGTGATGTGATTAAAAATAATCTTGAAAAAGAATCTTTCAGAAAATAGTTATTCAATTATCTGGCAAGTTGGGCCAATTATTCAGTAAAAGGGAAGGAAAAAGGAAGGAGAGGAAAGGGAAAAATTTGCCAAGCTTTCACAGTTTGATGTTGGTTTGTTAGAGAAAAACATAAGCTCCCATTTCTTTGCTAAATTCTAACAATAACCACTGTTTGGATTAAAATAATACGTAAAGCTATGTCATCAGTTAAAATATACAGAACACATGAAAAATGGTCTCTTGAAGGATAAATCAAGAGAGGAACAAAACACTGGTAGGCGGGAGAGTTCTCTGCCGTGTTTCTCGAAGCCAGCCTTCCTGACCAGGCTTCCCTCCGGCGAGCACCTAGGCCCTGGGCATCAGGGTGTTGTCTGTCCCCTCCACCTCTTCTTTTCTTCCTACCTCATAGATAAAATGGCTCAGGCTCTTAGCTCGTTTTAGTGCCTCTGTTACAAAATACTTCAAGCCCAGTAACTCATAAAGAACGGAAATGTGTTTTCTCGCAGTCCTGGAGGCTGGGAAGTCAATGTCAAGTCGGCATAGGTTCAGTTGTTTGCTGAGCGCAGCTCGTGTCTGCAGGATGGTGCCGGTCCAGCATGTGCAGAGGGCACACTCCAGTGTTTCCTCACATGGCAGGAGAACAAGGCAGCTACATGCTGCTCCAGGCCCTCGTCCCTCTCCCAAGAGAAGGCCTTCATCACCAAATCACCCCTTTTGTTTTTATTTCTTGAGACAGGGTCTTACTCTATAGTCCAGGCTGGTCCTGAACTCACTGTGGAGCCCAGGCCGGCCTTGAACACAGATAATCCTCTTGCCTCAGCCTCCCAAATGCTGGGATTACAGGCATGTGCCACCATGCCTGATTTATGTGGTGCTGGAGAATTGAACCCACAGCCTTGTGTTTGCTAGGCAAGGGCTATAACCCCTGAGCCTCGCTCCTGCCCCCGACCTAGTCACCTCTTAAAGACTTCACCTCTTAATACCACTCATGCCATTCATTGCCCACTAAGTTGCAACCCCTACATTTTGCAGCAGACACATTCAAATGACAAGTGGAGGGGAGAAATCACAGCCACTGTCTATGTGCCCAACTGAACATGCGTCCATTGCTCAGAGAATGGTCAGAAGCCAGTGAGAATCCTGAGATTCAGATGTGGGCATGAGGAAGGTGGCAGTGACACCCATTCCCTGTGTCTAAGCTACATTTTTGACATACAGTTGCCCAGAGGTCTGTGTTTAAAAATTTGTGTATTAATGGTGAAGTAAATATGATTTTTTTGCTTGCTGGCTGTGGAAAAATAATTGATAGGCCAGATGAGATGACACATAGGGAATGGAGTCTCTGACCATAGCTTAATGGTCAAACTATTAAAAACTTGAAGCAGATCTTAACAGGAACAGCTCTGGCCTCATAAACACCAGCATGCAGTAGATATTCATACAACGTAGTGCCGACTTTGACCTGCTAGTGCCTCTGTCATAGTTTAGCTTCCAGGAGGAATTGCTCACCTGTGTGCAAAGTCTCTATGATGCTTGCAGCAGTGTTTTGGTGACTAGGGACACGCCACTGGGTGATCTCAGAATTTCATCAAGAGGTGGATGAACTAAATTGAGGTGTATTCAGCCCATGGTGCAGCCAATATTAGAATGAAATCCATAAATATGAAGAGAATACATGCAGAAAATTATATTGTGTTATGTATCCTCCACGTGTGTGTGCATGTGTGTATGCACATGTGCATGTTTATCTTAAGAAAGAAACTGACAGAATCTTATCTCTGTGGTCTTTGATGAGTGTAGGACTGTGAGATTATACTTCCATTTTTCATTTTTGCTGGGGTTTTTTGAGCCAGGGTTTTGGCCTGTAGCCTATGCTGCTCCTGAACTCACTGTGTGACCCATTCTAGCCTTGGACTCATAGCTATCCTCCTGCCTCAGCCTCCTGAGTGACTGTAGGTGTTTACCATCACGCTCGACTCATGTGGTGCTGGGAATTGAACTCCAGGCCTTGTGCTTGCGAGGCAAGTGCTTTAACCACTGTGCCATTCCTCCAGCCCTTCTTCTTTTTGCATTTCTTTATTGCTTCAAATTTTTCAAGATGAGAACTGTGACTAAAAAAAGAACCAAAAATGGTCTATTTAGTGGGTTTTCTGTGTGTGTGCATGTGTGCATGCTGTCTTAAATGTACAGATAAGGTGCACTGTGTAATAGTTTGGTTTCTTACATCATTATTTTTTTCAGTGCCGGAGATCAAATCTTGGCCCTCTAGCATGCAAGGCAAACACTGTAGCCCTGACGACACTCCTAGCCCCTCTTACGTGACTTTCCCACCTTGCTATCTACTTTTAGCTATGACATGGAGACATTTTCTTAGTGTTAGTGAAGGATCTTCTCCCTATCCCCATTTATTAAACTTTAAAAACAATCCCATGGGCTCATCTGGTCATTATAATATGGGATATCTTTATCGACATATCCCATATTACTGCTTGATGATTACTGTATATGCAATTATATATTTGTTATCAAAGGATAATAGGCTATGACAGAAATGTTTTTAAAAATGAGAATTTTTTTCTCTAGAGGTTCAAAAACCATTAAAATCACAATTTCTGAAAAATTTAGTAAAAATGAAGTAGAAACAGATGCGTTGACCATTTAATGAGTGGGAAAGTGAGGTCGAGCTGGCCGTGCCCGAGCAAGCGGAGCAGCAATGTTGGCAAGAGATGAAAACTGACTCTTTTCCAAGCATCCACCCAAGAGTCCTTTCCCCGTCTTGAAATCTGTTTCGACAAGGCCGGTGACAGTTCTAGTGGCTTGCTCTGTCCTTGCCTATGACCTCATAAGCAGTAATTTAACAGTAATTTGGGCTTGCTAGCCAAGTTGTCTATGCCTAGTGCCTGTATTTCCATTATTCTAAAAAATTCTAGCAGTGGTTCAAAGTTCCAGAGATTTCCTTTTATCTCTGATTATAAGTTAGATTGCTCCTGCTTAGAATATTGTGATTTTTAAAAAAAGAATAAAAGCTATATTAAAATAAGGGTAGTAAATTTATGTTGGTTTTTTTTTAAGGTTGGGACACATCTGTCTCATCGGTTGTACGGGGTTGTAAGTCAGTGCCCGGGGGCAGTTGGGGTTCCACAAGCTGCTGCCCTTCTCTCAGTCCCCTTTCCGGGCCGCCTCTCCCGGCCGTCCCGGTGCCACCGCCCCTGTCCGGGGCTGACTCCGCCTTCGTGGGCTCTCCCTCTTTTCCCGTCTCCAGGCAGTTTTCTTTCTATATATGGTAATAATGCTCAGGCCGAAGCTTCGCCTTCCCCGGGAAAACTGGAAAGTGAAATCACATTAGCTGGAGCTTAGTAGCACCGTTGGTGGCAGTACTTTCTGTTAGGATTGGCAAAAGCCGATTACAGAAGCAGTTACGTGTTCCTAGAGCGATTTCACTGGCTTGGATGCTGAGAGGCAGGGAACCCGCCCAGCTGGAACTCTCTCTCCGCTCCCGACCCCCAGGCTCTCAGGCCCGCTCCAGCCCGCGGTCCCCGGGGTGACCCACGACCTCAGGGCTTGAGCGGGCCCTCTCCGCAAGCCTCAGTTCCTCTTCCCTAGGCGCTTCCCGGCACCCGGGGTGCTGGGGATGGATGAGTCACCCGGGGTGCTGGGGATGGATGAGGCCCCCGGGGTGCTGGGGATGGATGAGTCCTGATCTTCCCCGGAGCGCGGTTCCCTGGGAGCCCCAGAAACACTGTACAGGGCGGGTAGGGCTGCGCGCCCCACTTTACCCGCGGAGAAAGCGAGGGTCCGCGTGGAGTCACACAGCCCGGGTGAGCCAGCTCTCTGTGGTGCATTTGGGGCCGGATAGCTCCTGCTTCCACAGGGCAACAAAGCGTAAGGTCAGGGACCAGCGGGAGCAAGCGCCGTGAGTCCAGATGTGCGCAGGCTCAGAAGGAGTGATGCGTTTTCCCCCAGTGAGGCTGATTATTAAAAAGACCAAGTTATTCAGAACCGCCAGAGATTCAGAGAAATACATAGAATTAGGTCCTGTGAATATGTTAACTAAATAACTGTATCTTCCTGTTTTTTCTTTTTAAATTTTTGCTTTGGTCGGAGGGAGACATATGCCCCCACAGTGGTTGTCTAAAAATAATGCACAATTTACCAAGGGAATTGTGAAGGAAGTTCTCATCCAAACAACATTTCGTAGTCAAATAAAGTAACATTTTTTAGTATAGTCAGGCTACTTGTAGCTGTGTAGAAGTCCCACAAGCTTCTGTACGTTTTAAGTTCCTCGAGGTGGACACGGTAAATCAGTACCTGGCGCTCACTGCACCGTGTGCTAACAAGGCGGACGCTTGGAGGATGGAGGTCACCACCAAGGCTACTCCATTTTTAAAAGCCTTTCAACACGAGAATCAGATTTGAGCCCACTTTCTGCCGTCTTTCTACCGTGTTGATTAAAGTACAGTCTTAGGCAGAGCAGACGTTTTCTTTAAGCGTTGCTCGGTAGGGGTTTCTGGCCCTGCCTGGGCGGTCAGGGTGTGTCAGACGGAGCGAGAGAGGCGGTGAGCTGGGTCGTTGTCATTTGTGTGGTTTTTCTCACCTGGACCCAGTTTAACCCAGACTACTAAAAATATTTCCATTGGTTAATTCATCGCGATCGGTAGGGTCCCGTGTTGTAGCATCACATTCGTAGTCTGTGCCACACTGTTTCCTAATTAGGAAGTACGTAAAACACACAATCAGTCAAACAAGCACAACACTTCAGACACACACATCCCGAAAATACGGGTCCGCTGGCTCCAATAGTGTGGAACTCCTCCCCCCCTTTTCACTGGAATTCAGAGTGGACGTAGGAAAGTTTGTATCTCCTTATATGAGTTCAGAGGACAAACAAAAACGGGGTAGTCTTTGAGCTTAATTTTTCCATAACCTGACTTCCTCTGTTTTTTTTTTCCGGCTGGGATGGAGAGAAAGTAGTTGCTGTCTGCCACCTAGTGTACTAAACTGGAATTGCAACTTGCCACGGAACATTCAGGAAACTAGTGTACTTCATCAAGTAAGGGTGGGCAGATTTTACAAATACTGAGATCTTTGGGAAAAAATAGGGACAGCCAAACAGGAACAACACTGAATATTTTTACTGCAAAACTACAAAGCATGAGTCACTGTTCAGACGCAACGAATCAAGAAAACCACACTTTAAAAACCATGTACTGGGGGAGCGCCATGTGGTGTAGACAGTGTGTTGATTCTGTTCCGAATCCTCCGTGCAGCAGAGATTTTAGGTGGGCATCCATGAAGCAAAGACCACAGAAAATATCTGTGCGCACTGTCTTTCACAGAGCAGGCATCCTTCACCCCACTCAGGGATAAACCTTTGAAAGAACTCTTAATGCACCTGGGTGTCCTGGGGGCAGCTAGTCACCTGGCCTTTTCAGCTTTGTGGGCATGGTCACATGTGTGTGCCTTGTGGCAACAGGGACTCAAGAGCTTGTGCCTGAGTGCTCTACTACAGATCTACACTCTTAGCCCCATTTTTTCACATCGTTTAGGATCCCTCTCTTCCCCCCCCCCATTTCTACTACCAAAAGTAGGTCACAGATACTTTTCCATGGTAATTTCCATTGTTTCAGCTCTGACCAGATTATGTACCATTCTCTGAACTTCCTTAAATGTTGAATCACTATTGTTTAAAAACCCCTCGAAGCTGGATCTATGCTATAATGTAGCACCCTGGGAGGGTGAGGCAGGAGGATCACAAAGTTGAACCCCAGCTGGGGCAGCTCTGTGACTTAGTGAGACTGTGTTTCAGGAAAAAACGGTCTAGGGAGGTAGTTCAGTGTGAAGTCGTCAGACTCAAACGCAGTGCCACAAAAAAAAAAGAAAAAAGAAAAAAGAAAGAAAAGAAAAGAAAAGAAAAGAAAGAGAAAAGAAAGCCCCCTGGAAACTGCTTCCCTTCCTCCCCCTGCTCCCCCTCCAGCCATGTTTTCTGTCTGGTTGTCCTGCCGCTTGAGTCCAGGCCCTTGCTGTCTGTGCACTTGCACGTCCCCGCTCTGAACTTCCTGCCTTGTGGCGGTGACCGGGCCCTGCTCTTTGTTGCTGGCCCGCCGCCATGATGGGCACCCACCCTGTCCTTCTTACCCAGCCAATGTCTCCTCATCCTTCCGGATCCAGCCCCGCTGCTTCCTCTTCTCCAGCCTGTGAACTCTTAGAGGGGATTGAAGCACTTGATCTGTGAGTCCCTGTGCGGACATGTCCAAAGGCTGACTGTTATCGCACAGGCTTTGATCTTTCCTCATTCAAAATCTGCTGTGAAATGCTGTAGGCCAGAGGCTAGCTGCTGCCCCTTCCAAGTCCTCTACACCTCTGGACGTACTGTGAACTCAATATGATACCTGTTGATTGCATGTCTTCACCCCTTGCTTATCATTCTGCAAGAAAGCTAGTCTGGTTATTCCTTTTACGTGGTGGAGGATGCCAAGGCTCAGAGCGTTTGCTAAACTTGTTCTTTTTTTTTTGAGACAGGGTCTCACTCTGTGGTCCAGGCTGGTCCTGAACTCACTATGGAGCCCAGGCTGGCCTTGGACTCACGGTAATCCTCCTGCCTCAGCCTCCCGAGTGCTGGGATTACATGCGTGCGCCACCACACCCAGCTTATGTGGTGCTGGGGAATCGAACTAGGGTACTTAGTGCTTGCTAGGCAAGCGCTTTAACTGCTGAGCCATTCCTCCAGCCCCCAAACTTGTTCTTGTCAGTGACAGTCCCAGGGCAGGAGCTCCCAAGTCCCCTCTAAGTCCAGGGCTCTTCTTGGTGTCCCATTGCCATCAGACTGGCACTGAAAAAGTGAAGCACTGGGTCCTTCTTTATTTTTAGATGGCTGGTAGACACAGACTCATGTCGTAGGCTACAGATACCATCAGGGTGTGTGGTTATGAGCCTGCTTGGTAATTTCAGTTCTTTCTGGGTAGCTGTGCCACATGCTCAGCCCACACCCATGTGCCCCTTTGAAAACCACAAACTGGCTCTCTGGCAGATATGACGTTTTGTTCTCACTGTCCTCTGATGAATCTAATAAACTGGTCTAAACACTCTTTTCAACAAGCATGGCGGCCTTTTGCCTTCCTGTCTTCTAAGGGTGTCCTGGGGATCTGGCGCAGCGATATATGACCGGGCAGTAAAAACAACTGCTACCAGGCTGTTGCAACCAGGAGTCCTCAGGACTGGGGAGGGTTTCCAGGTAGTTCCACCTCTGGCCACAGGATGGATTCATGTTCCTTCCAGTGTCTTTTGTCCCGTGCAGTCACATAAAATGATAGCATCAAATCTGGCCACTGAGGGAGCGGGGGATGCAGCTCAGAGGAAGAGCATTCAGCAGGCCCTGAGGCCCAGAGGTCCATGGCCAGCACAGGAAAACACAGATGGAAAGAAAGAGAAATTCATTCATTAATTAATTCTTCTACTGATTCTGATGTGTGTGTCCTCTGGTGACCTTGAATTGCTTTGTAGGAGGACTGAGTAGATAAAGGAAAATACCAGGTCTACCTGCAGTTAAACAGTTCAGAGACATGAAATTAGTTTTACCAAGTAACAAGACGATTGAGAAATGCTACTAATTTAGAATAATTGTGTGTATGAACTGAAAAAAATGGCAGTAGAATGAGGCTTAGGTTGATTGTTTAAGGAAAATATAAATATGAAGCCGTAACAGCTCACTTTTGTAATTGCATGGCTAATGAAGTGATTAGAGCTAATCTAATAATGTTGTGAAATGTATGCATATTATTTCTACTCGATCATAACATAACTCATATATAAAGCAGATTGGTCACCATTCAAACTATAAAATGTTTTCATGAGAATAGTCAACTAATAATTTGCCATGTATCGTATCAGAAGCAGAGACGTCTGGGATTACCACCACAGATTGCTGCCGAGTGGGATGGCCAATACGTTCCTTGCTGCCTCCTTAGAACTCTGTTCCGTAGATCTGAAAGGTCAAATGGGTGCCAACATACACAGACCTCATTCGTGGCTGAGGAGGGTTGGGGGCTGAGATGGCAGTCCTGAGGCAGGCCTTGTGAATTCCCTACCCACTGATACACACACACCAGTGAGTTAGATACAAGCCCCACTGCGTCATGATAATCCTGACTTGGAATAGATATGCATAAAATGCTATCTTTCTTGTCCTATGGGTATTTGAATGGTCTCTGAACAAATTTACAGTGTAGTGCCTTGGAAGAAAACACATTTAAAGGTGATCTGCATTGTATGTTTGCAAATTTCATTGTATGCAGTTACTTCTTTCTTTCTTTCTTTCTTTTTGGAGGTGGTAGTTCTGGGGATTGGACACAGGCCTTGCATGTGCCAGGCAAGTGCTCCTCTACCACTGGGCCACTCGTCCCTTTACTAGTCAATTACTAAGATTTTGGTGATTTTTCTTATCCTTTCACGCAAAACTTAGCTTATGGAGAAGAATAAAGACCAGGGGCTGGGGATGTAATTCCCTTGCCCAGCATGAACAAAACATTGGGTTGGGTTTGTAGCCCCCTTTCCCCACCCAAAGGAAGGAGAAGAGGACAGAAGACTGGATCTTGTCTATGGGCACTGACCCATTAATTGGCCAATAGCATTTGCAAAGCCACTTGCCGTTCAAACCCTGTCAGAAGCCCCTGCAACCTGGGATGTCTGTTTGATAAACCTTGGGCACACACATTACAAAACACCATTTATGAACAGAGATACGAGGTTGAAAAAAAGCACTGGAAGCTGTTGCTTATCTTTGGGTCTTCTTAAAACATAGATCCTAGATGCAGACTCTAACTTTCCTACTTAATGCTACTGACTTGGGTAAGATAGTGCTATTACTCCATGGTAGTATGTAACATCAGATTTCTTACTGAGAAAAAGTTCTGGGTAGGTTTATAAGAACAAGTCAATTTGGTAGAAAAATACCATATTGACTTTTCATGTACAAGGCTACTTTCTGATTTCTTGAGTGCCTAGGGAAGATTATTGCCATTGGAAATAAAAGTTTGCTTAATTAGAAGAGAGATGTGCCTTTTAAAAGGTTGAATTGCTGGCCTTCAGGACCAAATTCAGGTCTCAAAGGGGATACTGCCCTTCTAATTTTATTTCCTCTCCAGGCAGTGTGTCTTGAAATAACATTGTTGGGGCGGGGCGGGGGGGGGGGGTGAGGGAGCAGGGACTGGTCACTGTGTGTGAACAATCTTTGTTAACTGTTCCTCAGGCCCAGGTCTAATAATTATCATTTATTAGAAGCAGGAAATAGACTGAAAAATACCCTCAAACTACAAGCAAAGCCAGAAATATGTTCCCACTTTAAGTAACACCTGCAAGATGCTATCTCTTAGAGTGGATATTCAGTTAGAAAAGTTTAAAACCCAAGAGTGCCTAGTTATAGCCTTGCAGCCTGGGCTGGTAGTTTACTGGCATCCCAGGCACCGCTGCCTAACCAGAACTGAGACTTCTGTGCTCTGCCTAATTGACACATTCCACAAGGACGGGGCCTTCTCTACTCTTTTTTTAAGGTAGGCCTGTCCCGAGGGGGCCTCTGTGACCAAGATCTAAGTGACTCCAAGCCAAATGGAGCCTCACCTCACACAGAAGGTAAGTAGATAGTGACATATATTCTAGGCAGGAAATTATTCTGAGTCAAACACTTTCTTACCCAGTCACTTATGAACAGGCACAATAATGCTACCAGTTAGGACTTTTTATTTATAAAACATTTTTACTTTAAAAATTGATTAAAATATGATATGTTATACCCACCAATTCCCCACAGATGAAAATAATTATTAGGCATCGCAAACATAATAATACTAACAAAAATAATAATTGTGAGAAAATTTTTAGTGTAAATGATTTTGACTAGATAAAATAAGTAGAATTCAGGAAGTATAGTATGTAGTGAAAGTGACTGTTCACCTCAGCCTCCGAAGATCCAGTCTGCCTTTTTGAGGACATTTGTTTTCATTGTCCTTCAGAGATGGTCTACCCCTTCACCAGCACTGCACAGCACAGAAACGTGTAGGCGCATATGACTTCTCATCAAATGTTTATATATTATACAATTAGTTCAACATTTTCTGACTGAAATACAGTAACTTGAAGCTGCTTCATTCTTTTCACTACATAATATTCTGAGTCCTAATTATTGCAATCAATCTCTTACTCATGGACTTATAAGTTATTCTCAGTATTTTGATAATGCAAGGATTCCAGCAGTCACATTTTTGGACATACATAATTTTATGTGCATGTTGACATATGGATGGTGTCTATTTCTACATCTTATTTTTGTTATAACTGAGGGTATATACTTGATTTATGGATGCATTAATTTTTGCACTGTTCAGTCTGTGTTTTCTCATTCTTTTTCTGACAATGTGAAAAAGTTTCTGACCATGAGACAGACTTCTAATGGTGTACATGCGTAAGACCAGTCTCATTTAGTTTATGTAGTACCCCCCTTTGGTCGGCATTCTTTGGTTCGTTACTATACTCAGTGTCCAGAGTAGTTTTTCTCTTGTGCTTCTGAATCTTCCTTGCACTACCTCATTTTGTTTGACTTTCTTTCTTTCTTTCTTTCTTTCTTTCTTTCTTTCTTTCTTTCTTTCCTTTGGTGCTTATGTTTAAATAAATTAGCTGCTTTATCAGCACTGATGCCTGGCCACAAAAGAAAAGGAAATCTCTAAACCACATTACCTCCTCTTTAAAACCCTCCTTCCGTCGAGTTCTGTTGCTTATGCTTCTGTCTTCAGGATATTTTTCTTTAATTATGATGCTCTGTCACTTTACTGGGGTCGACTGCTTGTTGGCCGCTCTGCGGTTCCTGGGATAAGACGAACCACTTAAGATTTAGGATCATGTCTTTTTATCGTCATTGGACTCATGAATGTACCACCTGTGCTTGGTGTTTTCCTGTAGTCCTTCTCAGCTCTTGTTTATTTCCACTTTACCTTCTCAGATTTCTTGCATAGTCCTGTGTCCCTGACTGACTCTGAATGTCCCTGCCTTTGCTCTGTCCTTCCTGTTCTGTTAGTCCAGGGCCACCTTCATATTCCTTCTAGTACTCCACCCGGTCTTCCCTTATCGCCTTACCAGAAACTCTTGTTGCATCCATCAACAGCTTCATTCCCTTGGCGAGTTCGTGGTGACATACGTGATGCCGATTTTCGTCTGCTCTGTGACATTACTTCTGTACAGTGTGTTTGAATCATCCCCACTTCCCGCCTTGCCCCTCGCTTGTCCGTGTTGCTTGGAGTGTCTTTGTACACGGTTGCCCATCTGACTGCCTCGTGTTTTAACTAGGGTGGCCTCCCAGCCGTGGCAGGGAGCGAGTGGGAGGTAGAAGGCAGAACCATGTTAGTCACATGAGATTAGCCAGGGTCACCTGATTCCCACAAGGACTCATGGGATTGCTGTGTGGAACAATGGCACAGGAATTTTGAAATAACTGAATTCACCATGTAAATGTGAGAAAATTAGAATTATTGTGGTAATACTTGTTAAAAATATATCAGCTCTTAATTCTCATCCTAGGGCTGGTTTAAAACTTTACAGGCCTTAGAATGAAGAGGTTTATGAGAGCATTTTGTTCATTCTGAGCTTCCATTTTTTTTTCCCCAAGGGGATATTTCAAGTTTTAAAAGCACCCGTCCTTCTAAAGAATTATCTTCCTTTTTTAAAGAGCGCTAAATAAATTTCGCATTATTTTAACTATGTATGTTCTTCACATTTCCTTTCTTATTACTACAGCTTTAAAACAAACTTTCCATTATTTGTAGGAACGTTTTAAGTTATTAAAATAAATTATTGAAATTTATCAATACATCCGAAAAGTCAGCTAAGAGGAACACTAAAAATGTCTAAGAAAGGAACCTTGCTGCTTGCTCTAGGAAGAAGTTATTACAGAGTCCTTGATAAGATTTTAAATCTGATTTTATTTAACTGAGTATATGCTTACAAAAACATTTATGGCAATGTTCATATGGTTCTAGCATGCTGAAAGATTCTCATACTGAAAAACATATGTCTTCTATTTTGAAGGAATAAAAATATTGGGCATATATGTGAACCAGTTGCTTTAAAACTATCCTTCAGTCAGTCAACTTTTCCTAAGACCAAATGTTTAAAATATAGATTAAATAAGCACTTCTTCTAAAATATGTAGGACATCTCACTAGAACTTATGAAGATTGGAGAAATACTTTTTAAATTTTAATCATCTTAGTTTTACTTTGTAAAAGGTGTTTTTTCAGTAATTCATTAACAATCATCCAATAAATATTTGAGAATGCTAACTCCTCTCCTACGCCTGTAATAGGTGAATGGGAACATGGTATGTCACCACGGACAGGACATGATGTCTGTCTTGTGCTCAGGATGTATCAGATGTGTGTTAAGCATGTGGTTATTGCCTCAAATCCTCAAAACACCTGCATGTGTGAAATTATTTTGCTGTGATATAGAACTTCAGTGTCTGTTATGGCTTGGATCTGGAATGTTCCCCAAAAGTCTCACGTATTTGGATGTCATGGATTATCTATGAAATCACATGCTGTTAGGAAATTGGGTTCTGGTCTAGGGGGGTGGGTTGAACTAAGGCATGTGGTGGGGGGATTAAACCTGGAAGGGGCAGAACACTGAGGCTGGACCCGAGAGGGGTGGATCTCTGGGACAGGACTTGGAAGGATAAATGCAACTTTTGCCCTTTCTCTCCGAGTTGACTTGATTTGGTTTTCTGTTTGCAATATTGTGAAGAGATACCCGCTGCCTCTGCCCTGGCTTTCCACTGTTGCCTGCCACCCATGAACAGACTGTGACCTTCTGAAATTGTGAGCTAAAATAAACTTTTCCTCCCCCAATTTGTGGATGTTGGGTATGGAGTCACAGCAACAGAAAAGTAACTAAGACAGTGTCTCTCTGGATTACGATAGCACATACTCTTTTGGGCTCAAGCCACATAGGCCTTCGGGTCATCGCAGCTCTTTAGGCTGGGCTGGGATTTGCATGTTTCTCATTCTGCAAATCAGATTGAAGCCACTCTGTGGGATAGTAAAAAGCTGGCAGAAACTTGCAATGCCTCTTAAATCTCATTTTCTGACAAATAACCTTTCATTTTTGTTCCATTAGCCAAAGCAAGTCACATAGCCAACTCCAAAACTAGTAAGAGGGGAGGTACCTCTGTCTTGCAGGAAGGTGGGCAGTGGTAGCGAGAGGGTAAGTGATGGAAACAGAACATGCAACCTGCCTTTCTCTCTCTGCATTCTCCAGGATGTTGTCACTTCTCCCCAAGACACTTGCATTACCTGGCACTGGGCTCAGATGTCCAGAAACTCCTGATAAGCATCTGTGTGCTGCTGCTTTTTTCGATTCAGAGATGAAGATTGAAAATGACAAGTTGTTTGTTCCAAACACGCAACATAGTGCAAGGGTGGAGTGAGGATAACTTTTTAAAAAACAGGAAGAATAGGAGGAACCTACCACTCACCAGTTCGTAGAAATTCTGTTCTTTTATTGAGCAAGTAAATAATCTCACTCCTGAAGTTGGGCTTGGTGATGGATGTCTGTAATACCTGCACTTGGGAAGCTGAATCAGGAGGATTGCCACGAGTTCAAGGGTAGTCTGGGGTACACAGTGAGTTCAAGACCAGCCTGGACAACAGAGGAAGACTGTCTCAAAAACAAAAAACAAAAACAAAAGAACCAAAAATCTCCATCCTGGTGGGCAGCAAAGTATCTTAATTCACCCTTGTTCCATTCCTGGAGTGACTTGTAAGTGTATGGATCTTGAGTCCACCTTCTGGCCATCTCCCCTGTTTTTATTGTCATCTTAACTTTTTCTGAGAGTTTTGGAAACACTTCCATTTGTGCTGTCTTGGGTTGCTTCACACCTGTAGAAGATTGGGATCCCAAAGTTATTTTAGGACTTATTATTTATAGTTGATACCTACCCAGGTTGGTGGTACTTCTGGCAATACAGTACAAAACTGTTTTTCATCATTTTGAGTCCAATCAGTTCCCTGGAAGTCAGTAGCCATACTCATAACTTTTAGAGAAATTCCTCTGTTTGGTGGATTTAACTGATGGACTTATTGCACAATAGACAGAATATACTTTTAATCTCTTTTGCCTGACCCTTTTGTCTGAGATAATTTGCTGAGAGGTGCGTAATATAATTAGAAGATGTAGTCTGTATGTTTGGATATGTATCTAATCACTGTCTTCATTTGGGACTTCCTTACCTGTTACAGATGAGAATTTGTGCTTTCAGTTTTAAAAGTCTTGAAATATCTGGACATTCCATAGATGTCTTGGACTCATCTTGGCTCTGCCCTCCACCCCCATGCTTTCTCATTCCAGAATCTAGGAGGAAGAAGTCACCATGGTGTCAGACTTAGTCATCGCAGGGTGGGGCTACATCGTGATGGCCAGTGCTGAGATGCGGAAGTGAAATGCCTCCACATACCTCTGCTCTGACGAGGCACATGGACATCTGCTCTTCCAGTCCTGGCTAGTCCCATGGTCAAGCTCAAATCAGTGAGATGAGAGAATGTAGAGGGAAAGCTGGGAAAGAGGAGAAAGAAGGAAACAATTAAGAACAGATGGTAGTATCTTCAGACCTCATGAGAGCCATGCTGTTTTAATTCTCTGTATAGAGAAAGAAACAGAGGCCATGAAACAGAGGCCTCAGTGTCTGACAGCTCCACAGTGGTGAAGGCCAGGATTTTATCCTAAGGAGCCTGATTCCATGAAGTTGAGTCATTTTTCAGATTCCTCCTTCAGAGCCCTCTTTTTAATGGAACGACTTCATTCCTTCTTGTGTAAAGCCTTAGTAACTAAAAATGAGAAACCGTCTTAGTAAAAGGCCCAACTATGGTGACAATAAAGCTTTGTGGAAGGGTGCTATGGGTTTATTCAAGAAAGAACTCATTAAATTGATGCCAGTTGTAACCTGTGAGATCATAAAGCTCAGTGCAGCAATGCCAAAAGCATGAAGGTGACCCAGGCACAGGATGTCAATAATGGGATCGTTACTGCTCGGCGTCCTGCAAATGGCCGTGCTCAACTGCTACCCAGAACCTAAGAACATAAAAATAGAAAATATTACACTATAAAAAGAAATCCACATGCCTGAATCGTACACCCAGATTAAAAAAAATCTTGGAATTTGTCCTCAAAGATTTCTCACTATCAGCCTAAGTCTCTGAATTCCCGAGGAACCTAACTCTTGTTAAAGATAGTCAGGAAAACAGCTATTAAAGCCAAGTGTTAGTCATCTGCCACAGGCAAGTGTTAAAACTTCAAATGAGGTCTCTGTCATTCTTAACATCTTAGGCTTTTTGCTACTCTCATTTCTTCAGAACCTAGGTGTGATTTACCAGATAGAAGGAATTTCTATAAGTTGTTTTCAAGCTGTGTTCTGGGAGACACAGGGCTGAGACCTATTATACACTGCAGCTAGCTCCTGACACTTCCTAAATAAATATATTTGCCTATAGATTGAATCAAGTTAAAATAAAGCCAAGAGTAACTTTTAGAAAAGAGTCATACAAACAAAAGTGACTCGCTGAACATATAAGGAATGAGGAGTGTAAGGGAAAGATTGACATAGACCTGCAGTGAGCCTCTGATCTCTTTAGCCCTCTCCTGCTCCCACCAGCCTGGAGCCCATCAAAGTAAGTGTTCCAAATCCAGCCTCTGCCTTGATCGTGTTTGTACATAGACCTGCTTTGCCTTCCAGACACTCTCGCCTCAGGCACTGAACATTGGCAGGAATTCTCTAAGAACACTTGTGGGGATAAAAATCTGCTTTTGATGGAAAGAGGCATTGATCATTCTGTGACCCTTGGGAGTTCCATCTGGGAACTGGGCTTCATGAAACTGCTCTTTCCTAACTGAAGGGGTTAGTCACCCAGGGCTCGAGTGGGAGGGAGCAGCAGAACCTTCCCTCCGATGAGTTAAGAGGAGTCTGGCATGATGGCTCCTGTGCTGGAGTTCTCTGGGGAAAAGTGAGCGTTTGTCCAGTGTTGGGATAAACCACAGGGGCATGCAGCCATTTTGCTCCAGAGAACGATCTGACCTTAATTAGTAGAAGAGTTAACCATCATAATGGACAATCTCCAATTCTTAGCTTGATGGCGCAGAAAGTTTCCCATTCAGGTCACAGCTGATTGGATATTTGGTGGGCACCTTCCATGTAGTGACTGTAGGGCCTGGGAATCTTCTTCTAGGGTCTCTGCTAGCTTTTGCAGCCTTGGGGCTCTCCAAAGAAGGGTCCTAGAAGTGGTGTCCATTGCACTGTCTACATTCCATTGGTCAGGACTGAGTTGTAAAGCTCTCTATAACTGGAAATTATGCAATATAATTTTCTGGGTGCTCAAGTAGAAAATAAATTTGAAGAGCATGCTAAGAAGGTCTTTGGAGGCAAAGATCCACCTGTGAAGAGGCAAGGTATTCCACATGCTTGGAGAAGCTAGCTATTATATCAGTTTCTCTTCTCTTAGTCAAGAAGTCCTAAGTCCTTGGCACCTGGCGTGGAAACCCTCACAATCAAGCTTTATCTGCCTCTCTACTTTTATATCTTGCTATTCATTCCCTGACTTGCCTCCTCTGCCGGGTCAGATTACTGGCTATTCTTTGAATGTGTCATCTATGTTCACACCTTTGGGTCCTGTACCAAGGTTGTTTCCTGTGTGAAACACCCACTCTTCCCCCACTACCACAAGAGCCAACTTACACATCTCATTTTGGCCAGTGTGAGCCTGAACTTCCTCCCTCAGCACGACTCATTGCTGCCTTCTTTCTGCTCCAGTGACAGTTTCTCTGTTACTTTACTGTAACTTCATACATTTCATCTTTGCAAATTTGCTTTTGTAGCTGTCTCTCCCTCTGTACGATGTCTAGGGAAATAATGAAGGCAGGTAGATACCCAGGAGTTTTTAAGGATATTAAATCTAACTGAAGAACCAAGTCAAGAATCAGCCAAGAACTTATAGTAAAATGTCTAAGTTTCATTTAAAAAAGGGTGAAAGCTATTTGAAATAGATTCTGGGTACATTATTGGTCCCTGGAGAAATGGAAGAAGGCATTCATAATACCTTTCTGAGGCCATGGAGTCACGATCCCTGTGTCCTGCGCACCTTTCTTCACAGTCCTGATTCGGGTGCCGGAAAAAGAAGTTTTGCTTAACGTGGTTGTCTCATGAAATGCAATCCCTGGAGGAACCCTGCAGTTTGGGAGAGACACAGTAAAGACAAAGCTTGTGTTACTGTTCCATCATGTGGTCCAGTCCAGAGGAGGAGCAGCATGACCCCGGAAGTGTAAAGATCTGAGCTGAGGCTCGGGCTCAATTAATACCCTTTCCCCAATAAATGAGACTGAATCCCTGACTTCCGGAAGTCAACGCAGACAGTGACACTTCTAGGGAGCCTTTTCCATTGCCATGATGCACAGCCACAGGAAAGCGCCGGCTGAGCCCCTTCTCATCCGCTGGGCACTTACGACTCAGCTCAGTAACTTTCAGAGTGGAGTGAGTTCACCTTTGGTCCGGACCTCTCTTTCTTTGCCTTCCCTTCACAGCCTGTGCTGCTGCGCACCGCACGGTCTTTGGCTCCCTGTCCCCTGGCTCTGATTTCCCCAGGGCCCCAGGCCAGGTCTTCCAAGACAAACTTTCCCAGCAGTCAGTGCCATGGCAATTGCTGTCTTACCTGGGGAAGTTGAAATAAACTGTTAAAAATAGACCCCATTCTGTTGCTCCAGCCCTTAAAGAATAAGAGATGAGCTCATTTTCTGCTCGGAGAGCGGATCCAGAAGGTGAGTGATTGGTGCTAGTCCTTCCACTGCAGCAGAAACAGGTGTTAAAGCGACTCCCCCGTCCCATTAACTGTCCCCTCCCCGTGCTCACTCGCGGGCTTGTTTCCATTCTCATGACTGAACAGGCAACCTTGTAATTTGTCAGCTATATCCATTTTTTCTACCCCCTGGCGACGGTTTCTCTTCAGTTTCTGCCAAAATTCTCCATTGTATCCATAAGTTTCTGCTCAAAGTAAGTGATAGAAAGACGATCTTATGAAATTAAACAACCAAAAGCAGCAGGTGTGTAATTTAACAGGACTGGCGGGGAGTTGCACCGGTCTCTCCTTTTACTTGAGTTTTTTAATGGGGGTTTTCCCTACTGCTTTTCATGTGCTTTCTGACAATAGCTTAAAGTTTCTGAACCTTCCAGGTTCAGAAGTGGCTCTTGGACACAACTGGGAAGCGAGGCTGAGAGATGCAGAGGAAGAAAACGTTTGTAAAATGAGAGTCCTGAATTCTGGAAGGAAGGCAAATCATACTTTCCTTTCAGACCTATATGGCTATTGTGTGTCAGACTTAGCACAGACGGCGTGGAAACCTCGAAACATATTTGTCCCCGAGCAAGCTCCTTGTATTTAGGAAGCCTGCTGCAAATAAGAGATCAGAAGGCAAATCTGGCTTCAAGCTCCCATGGGGGCAAATGAGGACAGCTAGTCAGAGTGGAAAGACAGGTTACCTTCAAAAGACCCGGGTCCCACTGCCAGGTCTAACCGCATGTCTTTCTGATGTTGGTCAGATGATTTCACTGCTCGAGATCTGAGTTTCTTCGTCTGTGAAGTGAGGAAACTGCAGTGATGGTAGACAACCTCCAGCGTCCCTTTTACTTCCAGTCTTTTGTTCGTGTTGCATGATTTGGAAAGTCAGTGCTGCAGAGCTCAGACCTCAGCTTATTCCACTGGGAAATGACAATAGCTGGGAAATGGTCCCTTGCTGGTTTGTCTCAATGCTTCCAGTCTTGAAGGTCTATGAGAATGTATGTGTAGGGTGTTATGTGATGATGAAAAAAACCTAAAAGCAGCCATGTCAACCTATTGTAATTGGGAGACCACAACTCACAGAATCAGCCTGAAAGACAAATAATGGTTTTCTTCCTCTCCTTTATGTTAAAATTTCCTAGAACTATTCTCTCTCTTCTCACATTTCCCTTTCAGAATCTCTCTGCACATTTTGTTTTCCAACCAGGGCATTTCTGAAACTGGCTCCTAGTGCCCATGGTTCTATGGAGTACGGTAACGTCTTCTCGGGGAAAGTCAGGGATAATTCATAAGAGGATGACAACTGTTCCAGATGGAAAGGAAGAGACCTGGAATAGGGGCCACCAGTGACAACACAAAAATGGAGGATAGACAGTGTTCCCTAGACTCTTGCATCTCTCAGAAGTTATTCTGATTAAAGTTTCTTGGTGCCTGTATTAGTTTGCGTTCTGCAAAATGAAGAATTTACAGATTTATAAAAAAAAAAGGACCTATTAGGAAGGCTCACAGATCCGATGATAGAGATAGTACAAGATGTCGGCTCAGCCACAAAGTAGATCTCCTGTCCGGGAGTGCAGGACAGCCAATGAGGTGAGAGCCTGCTTCAGATCTCCATTTTTTCGAAGAACAGTGGTGAAGACTGGAGCCTGAAGATCACTGACTGAAGATCTATGACAGGCGGAGAGGCCCAAGTCAAGACTAGAACAAATCTGTGATGAAGATCTGCGTTGTGTAGCAAGTTGGCTTCGTAGGCAATTGTGACGGCGAGAGCTTTCCCAGAGGAAGAAGCTGTGACAATCTTCCGTCTTTCTTCCTTTTACACTGTTGGAGTTCCAGTTGGCCCTCCCACATTCAGGTGGGTGCTCTTCCTTCATTGGCCAGCCCATAAATTCCTCACCCTTGAATCCAGGATGGTTCTCAATTCCCAATGTAGGCGTGGTTCCCAAATCCTAATCCTGATGGAGGTGTGATCGCTAATCCCCTCAAGTTGGCATAGTCCCTTCAATGGTCACAGTGCTGTTAACTCTTTTAGGGTTTAAAAGCACTTGGCTACGTGAAATTTAAATTGCAACATACAAAGTCATTTCCCGCCCCCCACAAGCAGATCATTTTGCAAAGCCTCATCTTCTCAAGTCACGTTGTTTGAACTAGACGTCCCATAAGTTCCCTCAAATATATGAATTTCAAATAAATACATTTTTAATTTTATTTTAGTTTATTTCATAACACAGAGGCAAAATAACGAAAAAAAACAGTTTTAGAGTAATCAGTTAAAAATAAAATTCCATAGTGCACTTTCAAAGCCCTGATCTACACTGCTGCTTTGATCTCTACTACTGGTCTTGTGATAGTTGGTCTGCTTGTCTTAAATTTATTTTTATGTATGTATCCAGCATATTACTAGATGTCACTGAGGGAAAAAGATGTGCAGCAGAAATCTGGCTCTCTGCTAAGGTGATGCTAATGCTGGACATGGGGCTGGCTGATGAACAAGTAGGGGTTCACCCGATGTCTACTTGCCAAGGTACCAAGTGCTCTGGAGGAGGGTCCAACCCAAAGAGGGGTCTACAAACCTAACCCAGCAATGAAGCTTGACTTACAAGTTAGACATGGGGATTCTGAATCTGTCACTCTTGATTTCTTTTCTTGGCTGAGTTCCAGTGAGATCCAATCCCAGGGAAAAATGTTTTCTAAAAGCTCTTCTGTGATTCTGGAAGCACAAGGAACAAGACTCAGGTGTCCCATCTAATGCAATGATGCTCAGTGGACATGACAGCCTTCAGAGGAAGCAGCAAGTAGGCTCAGTGATGGATGGAGGTGGCAGGGCAGGTGGCAGAGGTGGTGGTACCTCAGGAAAGGCTTCGGGGATGGAGTGTGGGGACCAGAGACTGAAACTGTCCTTGCCAGGTGTTACAATGTTTTATAGAGTCTGGATCTACAGCAGGGGATACTGATGAACTCTAGGGACATACCTGAGCACCCCTAGGAACACTCAGGGTGAGGGGCCCCTGAAACCAGGCAGCAGGCGAGGCCCGAACTACCTGTTACTGGCAGAGAAGGAAAGCTCAGTTTGTCCTCATGGAGCTCACAAGCTAGTTGAGAAAGCAGGATGATCATAAGAAAAAAACATAAACTGCTCTACAGATTATTTTCAATCCAATTGGTACAGTCTCAGTGAGTCAGAGGAGGTAATATCTGCCATGACCTTAACGTGAGTGGGGTTTGGGCTATGCTCTATGGCAAGTCCTCCAGTTGACCACTGTAACATTTCTGCGTTATCCTCAAGTGTATTTACTGCTATATGACTGGGATGCTTCCCCTGGAGGCAAAAGGGGGCTGAGGAGATGTGAGGAACTACGGGTGTGCATCACAGAGGAGGCCAGTTGGAGGCTTTAGGGCCGGGAGCCCTGCCTGTGCCCGGGAATGAGCCTTGTGGTTGGTACGTGGATCCCACGTGCCGCCCACATTGCTCACCATGCAGCCAGCCCTCAGATGCTGCACCCCAAAGATTTAAGGCCACAGGGCAGCATGAGGCATAATCTGTGCAGAGGGGGTCATATTCCATGTGGAAGGCTTCCTAACACAGCCACTGTCCAGACGGGCAGGCCTAAGAGAGACTAGCAGCCGCTGGCTAGGGGGATGGCCTTGGAGGCAGGATGCAGCTTCTCTGAGGGGTCACCTGTGCTGGAGTGGGATTTCCACTGATGCTATGGCATTTTGAGTCACCTACAGGTTTATAAGAGACACCCTTACCCATGATCCTTTAGCTCACTCATGCTTCTGTAAGTAACCCTAATGAACTCCTGGTTCACTGCTTTGGATGGTGGTGCAAGGTTACTTGGCCTATCTCTTGTGACCTTTCTAGGGTGAATAAACATTGGTGTTCGTGTCTTCCCAGAAAAAGTTATTCCCGGGAGAGAGAGAGAGAGTGTTCCAGAAGTGGGGAGAGCTTCAGACCAGTAACAAGGCCTTTTTATAAGCACCCTGGGCCCTTGCCACACTCTGTGGGCTGTCTCAGGAATTTTCTGCAATGCAGAGCTGAGCTTCACAGTAACTTGTAAGGAAGGTTTTATGATAGGATTAGATGGAGATGAAAGTGAGAGATTGAGACGAAGAGACATGCCCCTGCCCCTGCAGTCAGTGCACAACCTGAGGGAGGGCAGGTGGCAGATCTCTCTGATCCCTGAGATCAGCATTGGGAGAGGCAGGAGGCGATCGGGGACATGGTTCACCAGGTAGGAAACTCTGACAGTCACGTCGTGGGGTTTGTGTACGGTGTTGGAGGGGAGGAGAAGTCTCTGCAGGTGATTCTGGGAGAAGATTAACTTGATATTTGTTGGATCTTGCCGAGATTTGGAGGACTCTTCTAGAAAGGTTACCTTCTACCTGGTGAGCCTGGTTCTGGCAAATCTGGGCCACCTTCAAATCCAGGCCAGCACTGAAGGTTAGAGATCCCTACATTTACCAACTTGAAATGGAAGTCAAGCTTAGAAACCAAAAGCAGAAGTGGGCCCTGAAACAGGCCTTGGGTAGGATTAGGCAGGCTGGTGGTGAAGGTCTCCCTGTGGTCCCGGAGTGGACTTCAAGTCTAGGTGAAGGTGTGGCACAATGGGTGATGTTTGTAGATGGGCATCAGGGCTCTCAAAAGTCTAGGGGCCAGAGAAGAGGGACAAGGTCAGGGATGATGTCGTTTGTCCCTGCTCCAGGCAAGTAAACCAAAGGAAACCATCAGCATCCACATTGCCCCTGCGTGGTAATATAGCTTTAATTTAACTGTATTTTAGTCAAGTCTCAGTTTTTGAAAGTGGCGGGGCTCCATTTTAAATCCTTGAGTCATAATAGTAAGTTGAAATGCCCTGACTTCTCATAATCCAGGTGTGGTGTGTGTGTGTGTGTGTGTGTGTGTGTGTGTGTGTGTGTGCGCGCGCGCGCAAAATCGCCTGTTGTTAAATGTACCATTAATTTATTTTTCAGTGTCTAGGTTAGAATGTAACTGAGTGATATATATCAAATGAATTTCATGGCTATGGTCCAAATGTAACAAATGAATCATTTAAGGCTCTCCATATAGGGGTGATGCCAAAATTTTCATTTTCTCCCATTTTATAAATGCATCAGATCTCTGCTCAAAATCAATCTATTAACCTTGAGAAACATTTGGAGCTGGAATGAGGGTTTGCAGCGAACTTCGTGACCTTCTGCGTGATGTTCTTCATATTTAGCAATTATTATTGGCTTTGAGTGACGAGGAGCGGGTTGAGAGAAGAACAGCCGCACGGCGCTGACCAATCAACAGAATGTCAGAGACTACAGGGAAACGGGAAAGCGTGCAAAATTGGGCTCCTTTAGAAACCTCAAGCCTGCCTGCCACAAGCTCCTGTCTTTTGAAAACGAATTTGAACATTTTTGGCAGCTATGCTGATAAATTGCACATAAAACACTCCAGTAAAATCTTGTTATGAGATAAGGAATTCTGTTTAGTGGATCTGAAGGGCGATTGAAGACGGAGAAATCAATGTGTCTGCCCTCTGCACCTCCAGTGGGATGAGTCTGATGGATTTCCCAGGTGCCCAGACCATTCACACTGCCACAAGACTGGACGAACAATGCGGGGAGCAGCTTAGCAACATTATCTTTTAAATTAAAGTCCAAATAAATGTCTTAACTAAAATTGCCTTAGGAATACATAAATGTATTATTATCCTCTGGAAGAATTTTATATTATGTTATATCGATTTTAACACAATATAAAACATAATAGAGATACTTTTGGATTCATGAGATGAAAGAACAGTTAATGGCTTGCCCATATGGGACATATAAAAATACTTCTCTTAAATTCTCCAGCTATGTTTTATGGATAGCTACTTTCATACCACTAACGGCACAGAAACTTGTGGCCATAAATGGAATATTTGTCCTCAATTATTTGTCAAGCACAGAATAAAATAGTGCCATCTTTTCTGTGGAAAAAAAAAGTCTACCTATGGAATTTCAAAGTGCTCTCAGTTGCGTTTTCTTAATTTAAAATTATTTATGTATGCACCATCTAATCTATCTGTTGCCTCTTCTGTTCCCCATAGAAGTAAAAGAAACACCAGACTTAACCTCTAATGCTAAATGTATCTACTTCTAGCTCCAAGTTTTTAAATTAGTTTCCGAGATTCTTAGTGTGGATTAACTTAAAAGAAATATGTTAATTTCCATTAATTTAAAAATTAGGGCTGTGGATGTAGCGAAGTGGCAGACCCTCTGCCTAGCCTGCACAAGAACCTGGGTTCAATCCTCAGCATCAACGTACACAAAAAGACCTGTGAGAGGATGGATAAGTCACAGCAGCAACTTCTGGAATCTAGATGCTTGGGCCTAACTTTGTGCGTGTTCTCTCTCTCTCTCTCAACAACGGGTAATGGGAAGTTACATTCGCTGAATATAGTCCATACACATCCAGAAATAGCAACTGGAAATGACCTGTGGCCCCCAGAAATTCTTCCAACTAACCGGAAGTCAAAGAAATTTGTTCACCTGAGTTAGAAGAGGTAGGCAATCATATTTGGAATCAGAAATGTGGCAACCAATTAATTAAGAGAATGTAACTAGGTTATTCCTTTTAATCCAATGAGTAATTTTCCTAACAACCACCAGAATCACCTGAAAAATGTTCTGAGTAGCAAAAGCAAAAGGAATGGTTGGGCCCACTTAATACACTTTCCATACATCTACCCTGAACATTCATACATCATTAGGTTCACTGCAAGTACTCAATTCCTCTTGAATTAAAAATTTGAATTTCAATCGACTCTTCAGGAAGTGCAAAGGAGCCTCCATTTCCAGAAAGCACACAGATAAGATCTTTGAAGGTGTTTATAAGAATGAGCAGTCTTTCTAAGCTATCGAGGCCACAAAACGCATTGGTTTCTGTCTTGGAAAAGAATAGAGCTATGACAAAATCTTATAGAATTTGCAAATAGCTTTGAGTCCTGTTGTAAAAGAAGATTAATCCTGAGAACACTAGTGGAAGACTTGGGCTAATGTGAATTTGATCTCCACAGTTATTTGAGAAAGCAATCGAGGATTAAGTCACAAACTTGTCTGAGGTTAATGTTTTACCAGAAATCTGCATGTGAAAAATATTAGAATTTACTTGTAGTCTTTTGTAATAAGTGATAAGCTTTGAGAAAAATCATAATATGTGTGTTTTGTTTAACCTCTTTGGTTGTTTTGAGATGTTTTGCTATAACTAGCAAGTACTTTATTAATGGTAGTTTATCTCAGAGATCTTTTAATGACTTGGCCTAAGTACAAAATTAAGCTTCCTGAATTTGATTTCTCTAAAACATATCTACCAAATGCAATTGCCCTTTCTGTCAAATAAGCCCTTACTAGTTTATAAGCCTGAAGTGATTTTTTTTCCCCATCTCATTAGGGTTGTTCCAAGACTCTTGACATTCTCCAAATCATTTTTCACTGAGTACAAGAGGTCCACGAGGAAGTCAAGATCGATGATAGACTTCATCTCTCTTGAATTTTAATGCAAATGTCTGTTCCTCTAATCAAACAAAGGTTAAAAAAGGAAATCAAATTAGCTTATTACAAAAGCCAGCATAACTGAACTGACAAGAAAAATGCTTCCTGCATGAAAAGTCTTTAATCAATATCTTAAATAAGAATGTCACTGCAAAAAAGAGTTCATATGTGGCCAATTTTAATCTGCAAATCGATACGTTCTTTTAAATAAATATTTGACCACAGCAGCTCAATAAGGCATCGCCCATGAGAGTTTCTTTCAGCCAAAGCGAAACAACATTATACTATAAATGTGATATCCAGGGCATAACCTAAACTTGTGGGAGAAGTCAAGGTTAGAGCTATTTCACCCTTAAATCATCGGGTATTGAATATTGGAGAGAGTCTCCTCAGTACTTCGTCTCTGATATCAGTCTTCTATGTAATTTGAACACTCAAAGTTGAAATGAAATTGGAAAATAGAATGCCTAACCTAGGACTGGATGGAACTTTCTTTTAGGTTCAGTTTGGCTACCTGAAATTTATGCAAGTAACACCTTTGCAATATTGTCTAAACATTGGTAGGTATTTAAATCAAGTCTATACAAACACAGCATGTGGCAGATGACTTTTTATAAGTAAGTATACTTCTGGAGTGTTCTACCAAATCCACAATTAACTCATATCTGATTAGTGCCTTCTGCAAGCATGGTAGCAACCATGCGTGTTGATTAGGTGTGTGGGTTGCTCCCAGCCATGACCTGGAACCTTTTACGTATTGGATGTGTGACCTTGGGCAGATCACTTAATTTTCTGTACTAGAAAGTATGAGTATGAATGGAACGCATGTCAGAGGCTGTGCCGGGCATTTACAGAGATGGTGTAGGCAAAGATGTTAGAGGAATGCCTGGTTGATTGCAAATGGCAAGCGGTAACTCCTCTTATTATTTTTTTCTTCAATTGCAACAGTGGATATATAAAGAAATACAATTTAATGCACAGTGCTGATTTTTAACAGCCCATAATAATAAATTAGATAAACTCTCCCTTGGAACAGCCCATCAGAGCCCTGGAGATGCTTCAGACCCTGCTTCTACCATATGTCTTTGATTTACTTTTTTCTCTCTTGCCATAAATGGGCTAACAAAGCATATACTTTAAAAATTCTCTGTATAAAAATAATTTTAGAAAGACATCATCATAGCTTACCAGAGACGCGCAAATAACCAAAACACACGAAGATAAGAAGAATTTTTGTAAAGTTATCGTAGACCCTGAATGTCCAGTGTTGCTCCCTCCATTTTTGTTCCCTTCCTTGAGTTGTAATTTCTTTTTATTCTTTCAAGGGAATTTCTTGCTTGAAGTTCCACAGGGCTGTTTCCCTGAGGCATGGGCTTGCTTTACCTTGGTAGGCACGATCAATGATGATGTGCAATGTGTTCCTTTGCAAAGATGTACGGCAACCTCATCTTTCTGAAATGATTTTGATGCAGTTTCTACAGAGTAAAAAGTCCTTCTCTAGTATCAGTGAAACAAAGAAAGCTCACAGTAAATTTGCACATCAAAATCCTGCCTCTCTAGATCATTGAGGTGCCTCTTGTTGCTGCCCCAATGCTCCTCTGTTTATTCTTAGGGGACCATAACAGGACCTTTGAACAGTATTCATGGGAACTAAGTGCTTTGAATGTTTGAACTATTAATATATTAATGTGAAACTACCTATTTTTGAGTATTACAGATAGTGCTCCAATGAATTATAAAACTTGTTAACTACAAAGTTATTTCATGGGTCTCTTTTCTGATTGACTGGGGTTCCTAATTTTGAGACACACTTACGTCCGCATGCATTGGTATTTAGATGACCAGTGATGATGGTGACCCGTAGGCCCCAAGTCCCAGCTGACAAGTGCTCTGCTGTCTCCTTTACCTTTCTACTATTTGCTTTTTACAGATGAGGAAGACAAGTCTATGGGTGGTGGAGACCAGGTACCAGCTGATACAGCTGACATTCCATCAGAACAAGATATTAATCAAGGCCCTTTAATTTGAAGTTTATTCTTTCTTATGACATACCATAAACTAAAAAATTTTCAACCTTCCCTCTTTTATTTGAGAAAGCAGAAGTATCAGACATCAAAAACTGAAACAGCTGATCCAAGGTACTATCATGATTATGACTTTTGAGTTTAGTTTAATTTTTCTGACTGATACTAATTTCTATGTCTTATTGGGGTTCAGTGGGCTATTTCAACATATGCATACACCGCATGCACTGGAAAAAGCGGGGTAATTAGCATTTGCCTCACCCTTCTCATTCTTTTTCTATCTTTCTTTTCAGGGCGCACTGGGGATCCAGCCAGGGCGTTGCACATGGGGGCAAGTGTCCTGCCTCTAAGCCATACTCCCACTTCTGCTTACCATGTTTTAATGTTAAAGTCTTTACGATTTTTCAAAATAATTTTTTGTATGTGGTCCTGAAGATTGAACCCAGAAACTTCACACTGAGCTCTATCAACAGTCCTTCTTACTTTCTATTTTTATGTAGAGGCAACATCGTGCTAAGTGAACTAGGCTGGTCTCTAACTTGCAGTTCTCAGCCAGCGTCCTGAGAATCACAGGCTGAGCCACATCTAGTAACAGTATTTTTAGCTTTCACAGCCATGATTTTGAGGTCAAATTTGTCGTTCGAAGTATTAGTGTTTGAAGCCTCTATAGTTAGAAATGTTCTGTTTCTACTTTGAATCTGCAGGGAGAAGAATTGAAAATTGAAAAGTTTGAGTTTCTCAGGATCAAGCTTCTTGGGTTGAAGTATTTTGTAAGTAATCCTGATGATGTTGATGATGTCAACATTTCCGATTGTCTTGTAAACTTAAGAAGCTCCCCAGTAATGAAGGGTGACCTGTTGAGGGAGGCAGATTAGATGTCAAGTAATTGGATCTATTCATGAGCTTATCCAGTCCTGAACCACAGTTGCAAGTTTGGTCTGTCTGGGACAAAGTTTATTTGCCTTCAGGCCACTAATTTGGATGTCAAGGTCACTGTGTCTAGATTGCTTAGACAAATACACAAATACACCTTCCAGAAGGACAGCGCTTCCTTGCCCTGTTACACTATTTTGGGTTCTTATCATGAACTACCAGGAGCGGGCATGCAGTCCAGCCGTCCATTCCATGTAGAAATGAAGGGCTTCGCTTTGTATAGGTATTGGACATAATGTTATGAGTGTTGTACTATTCCAGCAGTAACTAACTTTACAGTGAAGCTTGCCATAAGATACTATTTGTGACAGGGACACTGATCATATTTTAAAATAACTATAACTAAGAAAATAGATTAACCATTAAATGACACAAAATAAGAACTACTTCAAAAGGGTTGGCCTGAAATTGGTGCATATCATTTCTGCGAGGCATAGTCTTGAAAAGGGTTGTAGAATATTTGCAAAACTACTGACAAAAATTCAGTCAGCAATAATTGCCTAAACATTAAATATTTCAATTTTTTAAAACATCATCTTTTAATTATGTTATTGACTTGATTGTTGTTCTTTGTTCAGGCTTTGCAGTCAGAAGAAGCAGGTACACCCCAAATCCCTCCCAATTGAGTCGCTACCAGTCCCAAAGGCAGAATCACCTCTTGGGCAGCCATTGTTCCCCATGTATTAATTTCCTGCATAAAAGAGTATGCGGTAGGAAACACTGCCAAGTGCCTCATGCAAAATCGTAGCTATATCTGTGCATGCAAATTATGTACAGACCAACCTGAAATTTACAGTAATGTGATGGAACTCCAATAAAATTGACTAGAAGTTCTTAAATGCAGAACTCATGGCAGGATGCCCAAAGGAGAAGTGATTGACCTTGCTTCTCTTTCTGTTTGTGCTGTGGCCTACGTCTCCATGGAAATGTCTGGCACCTGGCTCGTGATTAATGTAGCATGTTTACATCCATTGCCTGTTTTATCTTCAAAATGACTTACATTAAAACTCAGAAGTTACTAGAGATTGGATATGAAATGTCCCCTAAGATCCATGTGTTGAAGGCTGGTCCTCAGCTGGTTGTGTTATTCGTATGTGTTGGGAACTTGGAGAGGTGGGCTTGTTGGAAGGAAGTTAAGCCACAGAAGAAATGCTCTCAAAGGGGATTGTGGATTGCTGATCCCTTTCTCTCTTTTACTTCCTGGCTACATGAGCAGCTTTTTCCACCATAAATTCTTTCCATGATCTATTGTCCCCTTCCCCAGACCCCAAAGAAACATGCCAATCAACCGTGGACTGTAACCCCCCCAAACTGGAGCCAAAATCACCCTTTCCTTTTTTGAGTTGATGTATTTCTAGTGGTGGTAGAAACCTGACTAACACAGAGGTACAGAATTCTCAAGATGAAAGGACCTTCAGAAATCCTGGAGCTTCACAGAGCGCTTTCATTTTTTAGATGAGAAAATGGGTCCAAATCACTTGGCTGAGTTCACAGGGAAGGCAGTAATTGAGACAGAATTTAAACCTTGATAATCTGAATCCATATGTCAAACTACCTCTTGCAAAGCAAACCTTTTAGTCTCAAGAACATTGTTAGGAGGGAATCTGTGGAGAAGTGCGTGCTGCTGTGGGGCAGAGGAGCTAATGGGCAGGGGAAATTTTCTGGTTCGTTCAGTGCACACTCAGTACAGTCCAGTGTAAACAGTAGGTGCAGATTTGGGCACGGTGCTCTGCATTAGTAGACTGCCTCTGTCTTTTATGAGTTCTGGTTCTCTAACCCTTTTTCTGGTTTTCTGGTTTAGTGTTCTTCCTTTATTTCCCTGCACTGATCACAGCAGCGTAATTCTTACTATTCATTTTGCAAACTGAGAACTCCTGGGGGGTGGAGATATTTTACTCCTGGCTCTCTTTCTTTCTTCCTTTCTTCTTCTTCTTCTTCTTCCTCTCTCTCTCTCTCTCTCTCTCTCTCTCTCTCTCTCTCTCTCTCTCTCTCCTTCCTTCCTTCTTTTTGTTTTTTGAAACAGGTTCTTTCTCTGTAGTCCAGGCTGGTCCTGAACTCACTATGGAACCCAGGTAGTTCTTGAACTCACTGTCAATCCTGCCTCAGCCTCCCGAGTACTGGGATTATGGGTGTGTGCCATCACACCTAATTAATTTTTATGTGGTGCTGGGGGATTGAACCCGGAGCCTTGTGCATGCTAGGCAAGTGCTGGAACCACTGAACTACATCATCAGCCCAGAGGTTGTTTTCTTCCCTTAGATTCACCCAACATCAAGCAAATTTGTTCAGCAGTGGTAGGTAACAGCATCAGACGCACCAGAGGTCCACATAAGAAGATCAATAATGCTAGCTATGGCTCTTGTTGACCCAGAGCAGACACTTTTCCCGAAGCCCGTTTCTGGCTGCTGGCCACCCTGACCTCAGCTCAGACTATTTTCTGCTGAAGGGACTCTTTAACTTTCTCCTGAAGTGATGAAAAAACAGTATTACAGCTTGGATAAGTGTTCTCCAAAGGCCTATGTATTAAAGGCTTGAGAGACCCGGGGCACTATGTGGAGGTGGCGGACCCTTCAGGAAGCGGGGCTTGGTGAGAAGAAGTTGGCTCACTGGGAGTGTGTTCCTGAGGGCGCATTGAGACCCCAGCCCCCTCCTCATTCTCTCTGCTTCCTGGCTTCCATGAGGTGAGTGGTAAATGGGCCTTCCTCACCATGGGCTCCTGCCGTGGTGTACTGAACCACCATAGCCCAAAGTAGCAGGGCCACATCAGCATGGAGTGACACCTTTTAGACTGTGAGCTGAAACAACATTTTTCCTCTTTGAGTCAATTATTGTAAGTATCTTGTAGAGGCAACACAAAGCCGACTCGAGGAGCTCTTACCTTATGGTGCGGAGCTCTAACACCCCCTAGACGGAAGGAAGGTGAAGGTGCTTTTCTGTGAAATTACAAAGAAGCCTGTCCCATGTCACCCCTCCCAAGGCACAGAATCTCTTGCCTGGTGCTCCAACTGGGACTAGCGCCAGAGCTAGTAGGTCGGTTCATTTCCGTTCCCAAGGCAGCCTTTGAAGATTGCAGGCCCAGCTCTCCCCGTACAAGGCCCAAGGGCAATTTGAGTCTCTCTCCCACTTTGAAGGGCCCCCGCTGAGAGTGACATGGAAGCCTCTCTCTTCATATTAGTTTTCCCTCCCAGATTCTTGGATGGGACCTCAGGACATGGCTTGTGGAAGTTGTAAGGTCCACCTTCAACTCTTGTGGCTGTGAAGTAAGAATCCTCTCTTCCCACGGTTTATATAGTGTTATGCAGAAAACAAAGACATTTTTACAGCTTTGGAAAAAATATAAAGGGTGGAATGTCAGTTCATTGCAGAGATAAGTAAATCCGTTTAGTTTTGTTTTAGTGAACCAGTCCCACAGTGTATCTTTGTGACTGCAGAACATCTAATGGGATTAAGGAATCACAAACAGTGTGTGAATCCATCTGGGGCATTACCTTCCTACACAGGTTCCTTAAACCCCAGGAATGATTTAATATACAGATGTGCCCTGTGCACCTGCCTTGGTGAAAAGCAGTGCTTTCCCCTGTTGAGTGGTGTGCGATTCCTTTTCTCTGTGCCAGTCGGCCTGTTCTTTCTTCCTCCTGTCTCTACTACTGATCCTACACTTCTTTCCAGTAGCTTGTGTTTATCCTGAGCATGAGACAGGCCTCTGAATGATTTCGATCCTCTGCTTATTTGGCGGGGCTGGTGTCTGGATATGTGATCAAGCACAGAACGGTCAGCTTTACAGAGGCAGCTCTCCCTCCACCAGAGCTGCAGTGGGCAATCTCATGGGCTTCCTCTGTGAGTAAAACACACCGCGGGTGTTGCTGCTGAGGCATAATTCAGAACTGAATTTGTGATGAAGCTGTGATTTATACCTGGTGAATAAATATAGCACGACTAGACTGGCCTCCACCCATTTTTTCCCCCTTTCTTGTTCTTTGTATTAAAAGGCAGAGCGTAGAAAAAAATCTTTTAAGCAAGTTCAAAAACTCTAACTGCTCACTGGCTGGACTGACATGAAATGTTCGGTTTTGGTGATGAGGTACAGAGGGTTTCGATTCTGTTCAAGTTCTACTCTTTAGAACTGGCAGGTTGGAAATTATATTAACCAGGTCAGTAGAGATGTATAGGAAATGATTCACACGTAAACAAAATATTTAGGCCGGAGCAATTTCAGGCTATGCCCTGTGGTTAGAATTTCTTATTACCCAGCGTTACCTTGAGCCTTACCCATGAAAACTTCTCCCCTGCTGAGATAGTCATCTTTCTGTTTGCCTCTGGTGACTTGTCACCTGTAGTCTTTTTGTCTGTCTTTTAATGGCACGATTGGGGTTTAAATTTCGGGCTTTCACACTGAGCTATATTTCTGGCCCTATTTAAAGTTTTTAAATTTTGAGACAGGGACTCACTAAGTTGGCAAGGCTGGGCTTGGATTTATAATCTGTGGCGGTCTGGATCTAGAATATCTTCCAAACACCTCATATGAGAGTTGTGGGAGTTAATCCCTTTTTATTCTTGTGCTGTCAAGAGATAAGGCCTGCTTGGGAAAACGTGATGGGATCACTGAGGGTATGGTGGATGACAGCGGGTGGGAGAGATTACTGAGATGCCTGGAGGAATTGTGTTCTTGTCCCTGTGTCTCCCCTGCCTGGGGTTTCTTCCTGTACTGGTGCCACGAACAGCCTGGGAGAAACCGAATGTAAATTTCCAAATCCCTCACATGAGATAGAAACTCTTGGCACTTTTGTTTCCAGTTTCTAACCATCCAGTTAAAAAAATAATAATGCCAATTTTGATAAATCATTGTTCAGCGTACTTAGTAATGAGAAAAAATGTTTTGAGTTGCTCAATACATTGTTCCTGATTGGCTTACTTGGGCAATCTGAATTAAAAATAATTGGAGCCAAAGGGTCAGTGAGTAGGGACGGGTTAGAAGGTAAACATAGATATTTTTCCCATTCCTGCTAATCTAGTTCTTTGTAATGCCATTTTCACAAGTTATTTTTTTCCTACCCCTCAACTAATCTCTGAACTGACCTTTATTGTGTCGTAGTGTGCTGTGCTGTGCTGCACTGTATGTATTAGACGGCATTGCATTGTGACTAAGGACACGTGAGCATAAAATCGCCCCAGGACACAAGGGTATTATTTGTGCACATATTATGAAAAGTCATGCGGTGAGTTTGCAAACACGGGCTTGGACTTGTTGTGTGAGATTTCAAGTCTCTTTTTTTTTTTTTTTTTTGAGACAGGGTCTTAGTCTGTAGCCCAGGCTTATCTTGAACTCACTGTGGAGCCTAGATTAGCCTTGGTCTCATGGCAATCCTCCTGCTTCAGCCTCTTGAGTTACAGATGTGCACCACCACACCCAGATCATGTGGTGCTGGGCAAGTGCTTTAACCGCTGTGCCATTCTTCCAGACCCCAAATCTCTTCTTTTCATAACACCTTTTTTTTTTTTTTTTGAGACAGGGTCTCGCTCTGTGGTCCAGGCTGGTCGTGAATTCACTTTAGAGCCCAGGCTGGTCTTGGACTCAATGCAATCCTCCTGTCTCAGCCTCCCGAGTGCTGGGATTACAGGCACGCGCCACCATGCCCAGCTTATGTGGTGCTGGGGAATCGAACTCGGGTACTTAGCGCTTGGCTTAGTGCTTGCTGAAGCGCTTTAACCGCTGAGCCATTCCTCCAGCCCTTCATAACACCTTTTATGCTTCAGAGGTGTTTCATCAAGCTCTGGGAGCCCTGAGGAAGCTCCTTCTCCACCTTGGACTACTGGATACCATTTGTTGTGCAAAATGAATATGACTTTATCTTGGCCCGTCATGACTTGACTAATTCAGTCCCTACTACGTGCCTGACGTTGGCAGTTGCAGAACAGAAGCCAATGTGAGTTAGGAGGCGATTTCAGCTCCGTGCACTTAGAACACTCCTCAGACCACACTTGATCTCCGACTGCCTGTCTCACCCACATATGCATTCCCCCCCACCCACCTGGGGTGGCAGCCTTGGGTCGCTGGGGCTTGAAGAGAACTTGGGCAATCAGATGATTCATTCCAGTAACTGCTGTTTCTACAGTCTCATCATCTTTTTGTAATTCTCTGTAATTAACTTGAGTTTAAATTGTAGGAGAGTAAACTCTTAATCAGAAGAAATAGTCACGGATAAAGTAGATGAAAGAAAAGATTTATGGGGCTTTCAGAAATCTTATAGGAAAATCCCCTAAAAAGTCATCATTTGTTAGTCTTAGCATCGACTTGTTAAATCATTACCTTTGTTTTATCTGGCATATTTATGGAATATGTTTATTTATTAATGAATTTTTCTGAAACAAATCTAACAGACCTGTGAGGGCATTGTGATAATCACTTAGACTTTGTGGCTGTGTGTATTATTATTGGTCTTTAGAGACTGTTCAGAAACAGGAAGTTCCAGGAAAACAACCAAAAAGCATTCAATTCTTTAAAATGCTTTTTGCATGTTCCATGAATCATTTATTCGAAGGACGAAGGCGCAAGATATTTCTGAGCTTGTCTGTGATCAGAAATAGTCCTCCTCAGCATCTTTCCCAGAATTGTTGAGAACAGTTTTCTGTTCTTCAACTGGGCAGCGATGGCTACAAGGCCACGGTGCTAGCAGTTGAGTGCACCTCCCAGGTGGTTTGCCCCTCTCCATTAGCCTGTCTGGGTCAAGTAAGAGCATGGAGGAAGTGGGTTCTATGTTCTCCTTGCTTGGATCGTTGCCCTTCTGCTTTCTTCCTCTCTTGGCAGATGCTGAGGGCACAACAACTCAGGGCCATAAGTCACATGCAAAGAAGCAAGTGGCATCTCCCAGTGAGGCTGAGTAGTCATATCAGGGACTACCACACTAAGAAGGACCAGCGAGCCACCTCATAACCAGTCTTCAGATTCGAAAACAGGCCTAGCAGGGCCACTGTCCCATCTGTGGTCACCTGAAAGTTGCCAGGAAAAGTGAGACTTGTCTGAAACTTTTTACCTTCCACGCCAACGTGCTGGATCTTAGGAGTTTGTGCCATCTAAATTTTTATCCCCTTAAGCCTGAAAGAACAACCACCACACTCTGAGCCTGAAAATCTGAGAGTACACCAAAAATCTGGATGGGTGGGTAACACTTTCTTTCAGAAACTCCTGGGAGTATAAGATGCACATTTGAATAAAAATATCCATAAATAGCAACAGCAGACTGTGCTTTTTACCTTGTGAGGGAGGATAACTTGCGTGGAGTTCTAGAATCCACTCCAAGCACACGTGGGTTCCTCAGGTGGTGCTTAGTTTCAGAAACCCTCTATGCCTCGCGAAGAGGAGACCCTGTTTCTGGGTGCTCTGACCTGACTACAGGCCTGCCAGATCCAATCTGTTGTCATCATCTCAAATTCTTAAGATTTATTTTAGGAAGAAACCGACGTGAATATGCGGATTACATTGTGTGGTGGTGGTAGTGGTGGTGTGCGTATGCGCACGTGCGTGTGTAGGTGCCCTGAAGCTACACTTTTCTTTCCTATCTTATTACTATTTCTGATGAGCCAGCAGTTCAAGCCTATTTCATTACGAACCTCTTATGACTGTGGAAACTAAAAACGGTTGTAGAGGAGACACAGGAAAAAGAGGACGTCGGGCTGAATTTGGTTGGCAGACGTTTCAGCTGGCGGGTGTGGTATTTAAAGTAATTCAAGAAGAGATTGAAAAATTGATGTTTTCATATGGAGATTTGGATGTTGGGTGTCTCTTTAAGTAAAAAAAAAAAACATCAGAAAAATCTGACTGCCCTGAAATTCTTCCTGGCCATAATTACAGGATTAACTGTGCCTCCCTGGCCAGCCGTGTTTTCTTTCTCTGGGTTTCTCCACTCCAAGATGTCTGAGTTAGCAACCTTCCTAGGAAAGGAAATAATCAAAGCCACTAAACCACATGCCTAGCAGAACTCATTTATTCTTTTATTTGCTCACTTACTTAGGAATACTTATTGAGTCTTAACCCTGTGCCAAGGTCAGTTCTAGCATGAACCTCTGCATGAACTGAGCAGTGTGTCAAGCGTTTGTTGTGGCGACCGCACCATGGGCATAAGGTCACAGGGTAGGCAGAGCCAAGGAGAACTCTGTGTTTATATGTGATGTGTAAGTTCTTAGGGCGACATTTCACTTCCCTCGCTGTCTCCTCTGCCTCATTTCCTGCCACCCCGCCAATGTTTTGATGCTTTGGCAACATCAGCAATTCATCCATGGCGCGACTCAGGCCTACTGAGCTTGTGGATGGCAGAGTCAGACCCAGATTAAGCCCCCCTCATTCCTGTGCTTGTGCTCCAATCGCTAATTGCCACACTGCCAGAGGCTGACAAGATACCTGAGCTTCCGTCAATTGAGGTTGAGTACAAGTCTTTTGCTGTGGTTTGTTTAAATTAATTCATTTGGCAGTAGGGTAGGTTACATGACGGTCCTCTGAAGATGTCTGTGTTCTAATAACCAGGACATGTGAAGATGTTACTTTATCAGGCCAAAAATGCTTTGTGGGCATGAAAAGATAGGGGTCTGGGGACCTGTAGGTTTCCCTAGATAACCTGGGGGATCCCTGTGCAATCCCAAGGGTCCTTATAAGAGGGAGGAAGAATGTCAGAAGGGAACGAAGGTGCTGCCTCTGCTGATGAAGATGAAGGAACAGGAACAGGAAGTCCTTAGGGAAGGAAAGGGAAAAGAAGGACATTTTCCACCTATTCTGGTTGTGGTGTAAGCCTGCCGGGTTGGGACTGTCATCACTGGACTCCAAGGATCAGGTCCTCAGTACAGACTGAACATGTCTAGAGTTTTTGAAGTGCCCACATCCTAGGATCTCAGGCATTAAACTATGGACTAAATGTTCTCAGTGTTCTGTCTAAAATGCAAGTTGCATTTTCCTGGCAACCTCTTAAAAGCACATGACTCATTCAGAAATATAACATTTGGTCGATGGCTATGTCAGACTTTCAGGTAAATTTAATCAATGGACAACCACTCTTTTATTTTTCTCCAAACTAGAATTTCATATTACATTTCATTCCATTAGCCTTGATATAAAGTGGCAATTGATAGCAAGCCATATTGACAGGCCCTCCTGGGCATAATCTAGTAGTTACTTTAAATCACTTATTCACCGAATGACTCATGGCACACAGAGGAGCAGGTAGTCACTGAGCGTTTAAATACAAACCTAAAATAGCAGAACACTCGCAATCTTTAATTTCAGTTACACAACCCAGATTAATTAGTTAGAAAGCATCTGAGTGCCTCCTAGCACCTTGAGTCAGAACCCGTGTAATACTTGGTCTTATTACTTTCAAGGAAAATGGGCAGGTCACCTCAAGGATGGAGGTGGAGGGGGACAGTGTCCAAGTTTGGAAGCCTACCTCCTCTGTGTTTCACCGTATAGACTCACTCCCACGGATGTGGCTGTCTTTCTCTTTCTTTGGAGGAAGGAATAATGCAGAACACTTTAGATCCACAAATATGTTTTGATTAACTACTAAGTATCATGATGGCCATTTGGAATATAAAAAAAGTGAGGCTCAGACCCTACTTTTTTTTTGAGTCTATAGTCTTAAAGATAGACCTGAATTTGAATCACACATCTGAGCATGGATTTTTTTTCCTACCTTTGTGAACAAGGCATTCTATGCCTCTAATCCTCGTTTTATCATTTATGAAATACTCACAATAGTATTTATCACAACATGTTTTTATAAAGATTCGACTAAAAAAAAAATTAGGTGCCTGACTCAGGACCAATGATTGTGTGTCCATAATGAAGACTTGCAAAGGCACGGTGTTCAAAGACTAGAGATAGTCACTTTTCTCTCATGCTCCGAGTCTGTACAGAAGGCTTATGCTGGTTGGGTATCTTTCCCAGGGAAATTCCTCGGAGACCTGTGATCATTTGTCTTGTTCTCCTGTCATCCTCCATGCAGGGTTATGCAAAAGATAGCCCTCCACCTTTTTTCATAAATAAAATTGTATTGGAACATAGTCATTCCCATTTATTAACACACTACCTAGGTGTTTTACAGGGTAGAGATGAAATGGTTGCAACAAAAAACGAAATAGATGACAAAACCTAGGATACTTATATCTATATCTTTAAGAAAAGTTTGCTAACCTCTACTAGTGGGCGTTGTCCTCATCTGCAGGGCAGAGGCTGAGTTACAGGTGCATCTGTGGTCCAGCTCACTAAGAGGAAAAAGAAGAAATTTCAGGACATGATTTCCTTTTAAGATGTCTACCTCACTTCAGTTTATATTCCATCGCTAAGAAATTGGTCACATGAGCACGTCCAGCAGCAGGGCAGCTGTGATGTTAGAGCTGGGTTGGGCGGTCATACACCCAGCTGAAAGACTGTTGCCTTGAAACAAGTGACGAATGAATTCAAACTAACGGTGTCTGTGGCTCTAGTATTTAGTATAGACTTCCTTTCCCTTTTTTCTCCAAATGTCAAATCGCTTGGAAAACTGTCAGTTAGGTGTTTTGTTTTATTTTATTTTTGTTTGTTTGAATTTTTTGCTGAAGACGGAACCCACCATGGCCATGTGTGTGACAATACCAAGCAAACGCCTCTGAGCTACATACCCAGCTCAAGCCTTCAGTGCCTGTTCCTTCTCTGCTTGACTTCTAGCTTTTGGTTCTCACTTTTCAGAGTTTCTTTATTTTATTTCTTATTTCTGATGTCACTCAGTTCTCATCTAATCTTAGAAAATCTTGTTGACCTTTCAAAAAACTGCCCTGTGATGTATGGTGAGGTTTCTCAACCTTGACACATGACATTTCAGAACAGATAACTGCTCATGTGGGGGGCTGTCTTGGGCCCTGTGAGTGCTAGCCAGTGTCCTTATCCTCTGCCCAGTCAATACCAGTAGTAGTCCCGTGTGCAACCAAAAAAGAATGCCTCCAGATCATTGCCAAATGTCCCTGGGGAAACAAATTTGCTCTCAGTTGGAACAACTGATTTGCAGGACAATGAAATCTCTAACCTTTTCCCCTTCATTGATTTAATGGTCACCGATATTTTGGTTGAAGGAATATGATCCTTTTTTAGTTTTACAAGGCAATGCTATTTGATTAAATTTACCTTCTTAGATATTGACTTTCTATATATGTGAACTTTTTAACATTGAGGCACTTTAAGTAATTTTTTTTTTCACCTATATAATCCTATGAACATGAGAGTATATTCTAGAATTTCTGAACTAGTAGGCCTGTGCCTGGGACTGGGGAGATTTTGAGGTACAGAAAACAGAAATTATTTAACTTAGGCAAGTGTACAGGCAGAAGGGAAAGAAACTCATGGAGGATTCCTAAAAGAAGCTCACTATAGCTTTTATATTTACAGCAAGAAAATACTTGTGTTAGCTTTCTTCAACTGTTACAAAGTACCTTAGATGAACAATTTATAAAGAAGAAGAGTTGTTTTGGCTCATAGATCTGATGGCTTCAGTCTACGATCTTGGGGTGGCCTCTAGGGAGGCCACACGTCATGGTAGGGAGTATGTGGAGGAGAAGGCCTGTTCATTTCATGAGTCAAGAGGCAAAGAGTCAAACAGGAGTGAGCTGGGACTAGTGTGGCCCTCAGGGGCACACCCACAATGACCTGAGCTCCTTTTACTAGGCCCTGTTTACTTGAAGTTCTACCATGTCCTAGTAGCACCATGGGCAGGGCCCCAAACCTTTAACCCCTGGGCCCTGAGGGGCATTCAAGATTCAAACTATGACAATACCTACGCATAGGGTAACGGGCTACATCATCTTTCAAACATCAAACTTTGGGTACATAAAAATGACCTGGGGAACTTGTTTAAAATTTAGATTTGTTAAAGACTAGAGATACAACTTAACAGTAGAGTGTTTGGGTTTTGTCTTAGTTACATTTTCGTTGCTGGGACAAAATGCTAAACACCTACAAGTTACAAGAGGAAGGATTTTTATTAGTTCACAGTTTCAGAAGGTCTTAGCCCTTCGGGGGTGGCCTGCAATGTTGGAAGTTTCTGAAGGAGATCTAGCTGGAGAAAGCTGTCCATCCCAAAATGGACAGGAAACAGAGTGAGCAACAGGAAGGGTGGGGCTCGTGTACACCTTTCCAGATCATGTCCCAGTGATCCACCCCTTCCAGTCAAACCTGGATGGTTTGTCCCTGCAGATCAGGCCCCACCTCTTAGCAGCTCAGGAATCACGGGATTAACTCTCATAATTGAATCACCTTCAAAATAGGAGGATCTTGGGGGACATTCCAGATCTAATCCATGACAGATTCTAGCACTAGTGGAAAAAAATATTATTTTTTTCTTTTAAAAAACTTATTTACATATTGCATCACTTTGCACTTCCTGCCCTCTCATCCTCCTCTCCCCCCCTTTTTTTTTCTCTCTCCCTCTCTACAAAGTCCATCTCCTTATTTCTTCTGTATCCCTTACTTTCTTTGGTTTAGTTTTCTCATATTAGAGTGACCATAAGATATTTTAACTTCCTGGGTTTGATTAATTTCACTGAGCATAATAATGGTTGTAAGGTGCATCCATTTTCCTACAAAAGACTCAAATTTGTCATTATTAGTGGCAGAGTAATACTCCACTGTGTATATATACCACATCTTCTTTATCTAGTCATCTGTACTCTGGCATATTGGCTCCTTCCAAGATCTGGCTATTATAAATTGTGCTGCTATAAACAAGGATATGCATGTATCTCTATTGCATGATGACTTTAACTCTTTTGGGAACATAGCCAGGAGAGGTATAGCTGGGTCAAATAGAATATCAATTATCAGTGTTTTGAGAAATTTCCATACTGCTTTCCATAGTGGTTGTACCAGTTTGCAGTCCCACCAGCAATGCAGGAGGGTTCCTTTTTCCCCACAGCCTCGCTAGCATTTGTTGTTTTTTTGAGTTCTTAATACTAGCCATTCTTGCTGGAGTTAGATGGAACCTCAGTGCTGTTTTAATTTGTGTTTCTCTGATGGCTAAAGATGCTGAACATTTTTTATATGTTTATTGGCCATTCGGACTTCTTCTTCTGAGAACTGTTTATTCATTTCAGATTCTCCCCAAAATATCAGTTTTGTTTAACTGATCTCCAGATATTTTAGCTGACATGATCTGCTGGAAGGGAAACAGAAAGGTACATTTTTAAAAACAGTTACTCCAGCCTATTCTGATTCATGTAGCTCAACTTAAAACACACAATCTAGATGTGTGAGACCCTGACTAGGCCTGGGATGATTGTAGGTAGCAGTGGTCCACACCACTATAATCTCGATGCTCGAGGTGAGACCGGCAGGCGTGGGGCCACTCCCTCTTATCTCAGACCTAAGATGGGCCACAGCCCATCATACCCAAATTCCTAATTTTCCCCTGCTTCCAAACCTTTACCAGAAATCACGTGATTAGGCTACCTTCATACTCCAAATTCCCCTAATCAGTGTAAGATCCTTGCCCTGTTATCTGATGGACCCACCCCCCCTTAAACTGCATATAAACGTGGCCCTCACCTCCAATAAACTACACTGATTCAGCCTCCCGGATGTGATTCCATCGTACTCACACCGCTCGAGACCCTGTTCCCCCGGACTTCGCTGGTTCTTGATGACCAGTGGCCAATGGTAGTCAGGAGCCACCGGACCCCGGCATAGATGAACTTTTTGGAAATATAAAAATGTTTCTCTTTTCACTTAAACTATGGCTGTCGATTCCAAGTGGGGAATCACACTTAGTGTTCATGGTTAATATCATCACTTTAGTCTAGGTTTTAATTAATGATGCCCATGTCCTAGTACGCCGCTTAAGAAACAAAGGGCAGCATTGTTGATGGCATAGCGTGACCTCGTAGTCCAGCACAGACTTCTAAGGATCTTGTGCTTTCGGCTGTAGCCAAAGTCTGCCCTTCTATTTTCTCCATTCTGAATTTCTGCCTGTTTATTTCTTCTTCTTTTCTCTGAAATAAATGGGAAGCAGGATCCCGTGACTGCAATGTGAAGCAAAGGCGATTAGTTAAACACACTGGTGACCTAGTGAAGAAACAAGAAGGCGACACGCCAAGTGGCGGTGTTAAGGCGAGTACTGGAACCGAAGGCAAGTTTCTAGGACTAATGAGCAACCTTAAAATGAAAAGGAAAAAGGTTTTGCAAGTAAAATAGGTGACCCTAATGAATTAACTTTAGCATCCACTGCCCAATTTCATTCTTGCTTAGTGTTGCTGCTCGGCACTGGCCAGGCCTGGCTTCTTAATGTATGAGTGTGTGGCCAGGTCACTGGTGTGGGACAGTGGGGGCTCTGTGGGAGTTTCGCCACCACACAGGGCCAGGGGAGAGGAAAGGTGAGCGCCCAGCTGGGCCCCCTCATACCAAGAGTACCAGACCCAGCCCGGAGTCTGTCGAAGCAGGAACTGACTTTATTCAGGAAGTACAGAAGCTTATATAGGGTAGAGGGAGAACGTGACAAGGAGGGGAGAGCAGGTGATTGGACGTGGTGTCTACGTAAGCGGGCGTCAAGCCAATCAGCGAGATGTCCATGCAGGCAGGCGCTCGGTGCAGTAGTAGTGGGATAATGCGCAGTCAACGAGGGCGGAAACAGCTTGGCCCAATCTTCTTCCTTGGTAAACACCCGAGGTGGCCGCCCCCAGGATTTCCAGTGGGAGCCATCTTAGATATCACCCCACAGGGCTCCTGTTGGCAGCAGGAAGGAGGTATCAGATTTCCTTCCCTGAGATTAAAAAATGATGTTTTTCCTCTTCATATCAGCAGCTGCAATCCAGAAAGTACAAAAGAGATAAAAGCTACAGTTTCAAGGGAACTGACCTTTAACCCAGCTACCTTGGCCTATGAGCACCAGGCTTTCACAGCAGAGCCAGTCTCCTTAGGACCTGCTTGACTTTGATGGTGGGGCAAATCCGGTATGTGCCTAGAATTGACTCCTGTATAGACCAATCCGCAATTAGATACTTAAGAGAAACATTTTGCTTCTTAATTCTTTCTCTTTGCTTCTCTTCTCTTCTTTCTCTTTTTTAATTCCTTCCTTCCTTTTCTGATTTTTACCTTGATAAAGCACAAATTCTTCAAAAAGGACAACCTTAAGACAAGGTCAAGGCAGTTTCCTGGTGCACGTTTCTCCTTTTTCTTGTGTCCTAATATGACCCCAGTCTAACTTTGGGTCACATTTACTCCCCCCTTTCAATACTTAGTCTGACAACAGCAACTGGTACTGAGCTGAACACCTGGATACTTTGCCAAAGCTCAAAGTCACATTTATGGCTCAAAGTCAATGAGATAATCAAGATGCAAGGAAAGCTAAGCATCGGGGCACATGTCTTCCAAATCAGCATTCTGAGAAGCTGAGGCAGGAGGATTGCAAGTTCAAGCTCAGCCTGGGAACTTAATGTCCTGGTGAGACTTTGTCTCAAAGTAAACAATGAAAAAAAAAAAAAAGAACTGGGGACATAGCTCAGTATGATGGCCAATGTTCAACCCCCCACTACGGCAGAAACAATGAAACAAAAAGCCTAAACAACAAAACCAAACACCAGGGTGGCAATCACTACCCTTACCCTCTTCCTTGACTGGCCTTCATTCCTTCTATCTTCCTTGGCTCTGGCCCTTATGTGGGGCTACTCTGTTCTGATAGTGGTCACAGCGCTGATTCTATCTGTGCCTCGTCTCCTTCCTTTGAGCTGTCTTTCTTTATCTTCCATCCCTCTTTCTTAGCATCTGGATTGCCTTGATAGACAGATGGCCCCAGACTTAGGATGGATGATTTTTTAAAAAATTTTGCAGTGGTATGAAAGTCTTGCACATTCAGTAGAAACTGCACTTTAGATTTTGATCTTTTCAAAGCCTAGCAGTGTGCTGTGTGATACATTTTGTAGTCCAGAGCAGTACAATGAGCCACAGCTCCCGGTCAGCCCCATGATCACAGGGCAAACAACTGGTACTCTGTAGTGTACCGTGTTACTTACCTAGGATGTTCAGAGGGTTAGCAGTATTCAATGCATGTTGGACCTAGGATATTTTTAACTTGTGATAGGCTTCTTGGGATATGATTTATAATGAGAGGTGGAGCCTCTCTGTTCATCACTGTGCTGACAGCACATCTGATCTCTCCTGGCTACATAGTAGATATGGGACAACTCTGGCTGCTTGATACAGAAGTACTTGGTTCTTTTACTACCAAGGATGGTGTGTTCGTTTCCTAGGGCGGCCATAGCAGTACCACAAACTGGGTGGCTTACTAGCGGAAGTCTCTCAGCTCTGGAGGTTCCCAGTCTGAGATCCAAGTGCCAGCAGGTATATCTCAGGAGTGAGGATTGGGAGAAAGAATCTGTTCAATGTTTCCTCCAGGCTTCTAGTGATTTTCTACCAGTCTTTGCTGTAGATACCCCATCCTGAAGTCTGCCTTCAAGTGCATGTGGTGTTCTGTGTGTGCGTTTGTGTCCTACCTGTATCCATAAGGACACTGTTTGTATAGGCTTAAGAAATCACCTGATGTAATCATGGTCTCATCTTGATTAGTTATATCTCTAAGGACCCTATCTTCAAAAGAAACCAACTTCTGAGGAAGAAACTGAGCACTAGGACTCCAGTATCTTTTTTGGAGGATGTTATACTTTGGAACTTCAATATCCCTTGGCGCGCTGGCATGATGTTGTTTTTTGGCCTGTGATACTAGTAGGAGGGAGTGAGACTTTAAGGAGACAAAGCTTAAGTGGGGAATATTAGGTCATTGAGGAGTCATGCCCTTGAAGGGGGCTATTGGAACCCAACCCCTTCCTGTCATTCTCTTTGCTTCCTGGCCATCATGCACCTAGGCCTTTTCTGCTTGTTGCCTCTGTCATGATGTCATGTGTTACCACCACAGTTCTAGAGTAACAGGGACAACTGACCATGAATTGAAATCTTTGCAATGGAACCAAAACAGATATTTCTTCATTTAGATTTATCTTAGGAATTTGGCTGGCTCACACAAGGGACATAATTCAGTGCACATGATGGTGACTTTCTGTCACTTGTACCTCTCAGGTTCACTGCCATTCTGAGGTAATAGGAAATCTAGATACTCACATGGAGTGCTAAAATTAGGGGAGCACTAAATAATCCAGTAATGAAAATAAATTATGTGTTAATAAAATATTTCTAAAAGTAAAAATCAATGAAAAACCATGAAGTTTTAAGATCGAGGCAGCATCTGAAGCCACATGTGCACAGTTCAGCACCCCCATCTCCCCCTTCTTTGCCCCCAGATTTGCTCAGTGGAACTGGTGGGCGACAGCGGCATTGCCTCTGCTGCTGCAGCCCTCGCCCCTCTTTCCTGTGGAGGAGGGTCTTGCGAATTAGAGCACAACCAAAGACATTTTACTGGGTTTTAGGGTTCAGGGGACTCGTTTAACACTAGGTGTGAACCTTATTAATTTCTTGCTTCAGTGATTCTTTGCCAAGTACTTCACACTTTTCTCAAAACCATGTGTTTAATTAGAATACCTTGATTCCTCAGATTCACTGACGTACCTCCTGGAGGGGGTCTCTGCGTGGTGTGATGTCACGGGGTCCTGCTGGCTTCCCTTAGGCTTTGGTGTTTTGCTTTGATTGCTTTAAAGAACAGATGTGGGCGCACTTGATCAAGTGGGGCTGGCGGGCTCTCTGTTGCGGCTGCTATCCCCCCGAGGGGTGAACGGGATGCTCACTCATCTTCCAGTCAAGGGTCAGGGAAAATCTGGGGCAGGACTAGGAATTCCCAACTTCCCTGGAGACACATAACCTCACTGAGAATGAGAGAATCTACCTCAATTCCTAAAAAGGAAAATATACTATAAGCTCTTTTTAAGGGCACACTAGGTTGAGCTGCTCTGCTGAAGTAACAGAGATAAACAGCCATAGCAGGTTGGTAGACTTGTCCTGCCGCATTTGTGTCAGAGGAAGGGCGTGTGGCTTGTCTTCCCTGTGACCAGGCGGGAAGATAAACAGATGTGACATGAGGGGCACCCAGCATCCCTGAGCTTCTTGTCTTCCAGCCTTCTTTCAGGACCCTGCTGTTCCTTTGTCATTTGGCTGTCCCCCAACTTCCTTGTAGCTCAGCTTTTCGTTTAACACACATCCAGCACGCAGGCTTACACTCCAGGCCAAATTCACCTGCTCGCCCGATTTAACAGCTGAGAATATTTGACTAAGTCCCGTCCTTCCTTTGTGAGCTTAAAATATTGACCTCGCTGTGCTCCATGGTTAGACTGTGGAGCGCTAGGTTGCCTGCAGTAGGTCCTTTTATTAGCGATCCACCTTTTCTCCATTCAGTAATGCCTCAGAGGTGATAGCTTCCAGGAAGTCATCACTGGTTGATGATTCTACACGTGCCCCTGTGCGTTAGATGGGAGACCCCGTTGCAGCTTAATGGATCCCACGTAAGTTATACAGCCAGTGAATGAAAATATAGAAATCATTTTGCTTAAGAATAAGGACGTTATGCAAGGCCAACATTTGGGCAAATGCGTGACATTTCATTAGTAAGATGATCGGCATCTATGACAGAGCGAAGAAAAAAAAGCATCAGATGGGGGGGGGGGTGGGAACCAGCGTCGCTCACAGTTAATAGCAGCTTTGCTACTGCACAACTCCTTAACAAACAACTGACTTGCTTGGGCGTTTGTTTTCTCGTGGGCAAGACAAAAGGATGGACGTGATTGGCAGCCGAGAACTCTCACAGCTCCAAGTCGATGACACTTTGATTGCTCGTGTTCCTGGATGAAGGGACATGATGGGGAGAAATTGCTTCCTCTGTAAGTCAGCGAATTGGAATTAAAGTGCCTGCGATTCTCCCTGCAAAGGTCAGTGCTGCTGCTGATCACAATTCTCCTGAACTCAATAAACTCTGCAATATTCTGAAAATGGCTACCTCTCAGGAGTGGTGTTTAAGTCATCCACCGGGGAAGACAGGGGGCAAGAAATAATCATAAAATGGCTTCAGTGAGATGCAGGCTGACAGAAATAGAACCTGTGCTCTTCATAGATTCGAAACCTGTTGTATAACTATTTCTATGAGTTGTGTCTAAAATGAGCATTTTTGGGCCTTGTTTTCTTCGCCTTATATATACCAGGAAATAGAAAAAATAGAAAAATAGATTTCCTGAGAAGTCACAGAAAGATGTGTTATTTACAAGGGAAGAAAAACAAAGGGAAAAAACAAGCAGAGATGGCCGAATGCCTGCAGCATCGCTCCAGCTTGAGCACATGGTGACCAAATTTGCAAGTTCTTGCAGGTTTGCTGGGAAAACCCTGGTGCTGTCTCTTCCCATTAGTTTCTCTGGAAGTGGGCCTGACTGGAATAAATTGGCTCAGTGGTACAGCAGTTGTTCTATTGTACAACAGCTGGGCAAAATCATTAAGCAAACAAAGAGACAAAGAGAGTGGGAGAGAACAAAGGGAGTGCCTTAGTCACTTTCTTGGTTTCTGGGACACGAGACCCAACACCCACAACATAAAGGAGGTGGTGTCTATTTAGCCCATGGGTTCAGGAGATTTGGTTCATGGGCGAAGTCCGAGGCAGGAGCACCATGGCGGCAAGTAGTGGCAGAGAAAAACAAACTGTTTAGTTTATAACAGTTGGGAAGCAGTGCTAAGGGGAAAGGGACCAGGAACAAGATTTTGACTCTATGATTACTCCACCATCATCCACCCAGACACATCCAGAAATGAGCTTTACCAGTCTTCTAGGCTTCTCCCACATCAATCAAGTTGATGACCAAGCCTAACCCTCATAGTGAGCAATGCTGGAGGCCTCTGTAACAGTTATCTTGTTGGGTATTTTCTCCCGAGGCTGAGTTCTTGGTTCCTAAATGGGAAGCCACATTAAAGCTAAACTTTTCACTTAAAAAAATAAACTTTTCACTTTATCCACACCTCTTGTGTTCATTTTTGTTGCTGTGACCAAAAGGACTTAGAGGAAGCAAGGTTCACTGTGGTCCGTGGTTTTGAAGTTTTCATCCCACAGTCATTTAGCTCCACTGCTATAGATCTGCAGAGGCAGAGACATCACAGCAGAAAGGTATGAATGAGGGGCTCTGCTCACCCCATGGCAATTTGGAAGCAGAGAAAGTGGAAAAGAGAGAGAAGAAGGAAGTAGCCGGGACCAGATACAGTCCCCAAGGACACCTCTCAAGACCTACTCCCTTCAACTAGCCCCACTCCCTGTACAGATAAGACCATCTAATTAAGATTCCATCAACAAATTAATCCATGATGAAGTGAGAGCTCTCTTGATCCCATAACCTTCCGAAATTCCACCATCTATGCACATTTTCTTTGGGGGGATCTAAACCATACATGTTTCTTTTGATGTTTTTCTTATCTATTCTCTTCTGTTTTGGGCCATCCTCCAATTTGTACCATTGCCAGAAACCTATACACAAGCACACACACGCTCTCCCGGCTCCTTTACACACACTCGTGTGCACCCACTCACGTTCACTGCCCACAAGACATGTACTCCTCTTGTCCATACACTCATGTGTGAATACACTCACTCTCTCCCACACCTGTGTAGGCACACGTGCACATGCTGTCCAATACCTTGCTCAGGCTCCTGGGCTTTGGTGACAAGGCCACCCTATGAATGTTTTCTCATTCTTTGAGACAGAAGGAACCAATATGCCCTTTCCCAGAGAGCTCAGACTTCTCTGTAAGACTCCACAGTGTCCATACATGTATGTAACTAATTATTAAATCGTATGAAGTTGGGAGAGAGCCCACAAACACTGGTCTGAATTTACTCTCCAAGTGGAACCTTCTGATACACTGTGGAAGCTCCATTTTCTTTCTCAGTGATGAAACCTATAGCTTCTCCGTTGTTATCAGGTATTAAAATGATGCGGCCAGATCCAGACTAAAATTTCTCACATGGTCATCCTTAGGCCTCATGTCACTCCCTTCCCCAAAGCTGTCCAGACACGATAAGACGCATAGGGGAAAAGGACAATGGTTGGCTTTTTCTTTTCTTTCACGTCTTGCTTGTTGCCCCTTCACAGCTGGGATGAAGGGAGCAGTGTATCAGAGGAAGGGGGCCAGTTGCACTTATTTCACAGAAAATCTCCTGCTAGGCTTCTCTCCTGGCTGCTGAGTGGCCCCTGAGGAGGCATGAGAAGGCCGACTCTGTGGAAGGCGACACATGTGGGTGCCTTCAAGGGCTGTGCACGTGTTTCCTCATGCGCCATTTCCTGGTGTGAGGAACTTACTTGGGCTGATGACTTCTGTCTGTGCCCCTCACTACCAGCACCTCTGGCACACACATCCACAGCAAGGCAGAATCTTGGATGTTGTCCCAAGAAGCTTGATCAGGACTGACTGTGTTTTGTGGTGTTCACTGTGGCTCACACACTTGGCCATGCTCAAGGATGAGATGCAGATCTTACTATACCATTCCTGTGTTTTTCTCTCTGCTCTCTCTCTCTCTCTCTCTCTCTCTCTCTCTCTCTCTCTCTCTCTCTCTCTCTGAAGGCATCAAGGGCAGAACAGCAAGACAGCTGTATTAGCAGCTGTCCTATTAAGGGACACAGACCTAGAACTTTTCTTGCATTCCTCCTCATTTTCCCCAGATGATGCTTGAAGAACATCCATGCTTGGCTTTTTTTGTCTGGCAGAATTAAAAGGCAAGGCTTAAGCCCCTGGTGGTTATACCCTACACAATTCCAGAGCTTGTGCATAGGGCAGATTTTACTATTTGATCATCTTCCAGGGCACAGTTGAAGTTAAGAAAGGGAGATTATCTGGGGTGGCTGTGACCTATGCAGGACTGGGTTCTTCCTCAAAAGAAACTTGAAGTGTGAGAGGCATTCCACAGGAGACTCTTGTTGCTGGCATTGAAGATGGAGCAGGGCACACGGGGACACACAACCAGGCAGTGGAGACCTCAGCTCTACAGCTACAAGGAAATGGCTTTTCTCTTTGACTGTGTGAGCTGGGAAGAGGACTATGGGCACGTGGTGCGCACACTGCCCGCTTAATTCCAACCTTTGGAAAATCCAGCTACACTATACCTGAACTTCTGACCACAGCATTGTGAGCTAGTGAATTTCTGTTGTTTCAAACCACTAAATTTGTGGCAATTTGCTACCAAGCAACAGAAAAATATATTCTCCCTTAACCTGTTAGTGGGGAAGAGAATGAAGACTCCAGCATTATTTAACCAAGTCAACAACTTCCAGTTCCAGCTAGATTTTGCAAATGTGGATTTGAGGCAGACGATAGGTTCACAGTAACAGGGTCAAGTAGCCCTGGAGAAGTGTCTGGCTTCCATTGCGGTCAGCCCTCTTGGGAACGTATTATCTCGTATTATTTCATATGGTTTTTAACTTTGGTTTTTAGTTACAATTCCCAGACGACAACAGTTAAAAGTTCTGTTCGATAAGCTGTTACAAAGGAGAAAGGTAGGGCTTGAACATCTTCATCTTTTTGTAGTCATTATACTGAACAAGTGTGACTCCAAGGTGTAATTATTAAACAATTTTACTTTGGTCTTCTGTTGTTGCTTTGGAGCTAATTAGGCTCTTGCTTCTGGATGACCACGACTTTTATGGTCACCTTCAGGTGATGGAAGATCTTTAGTTTGTAATTAGTATGTCTAACTCAGAGTCTCAGCCAGAGCTCCCAACTTCGCTCAAGGTCACAATTGCACCACTTTTTAAATCGCTCTTGGTAGTGGGAAGCTGTAAACTGGTTGACTCAATTTTTCTCCTACTCTAGCTTTGTTTTACCACTCCCCCCAACCCCCATACTCTTGTCCCTTAACTCTGTGAAGTTAGAGGAACAAGAGAGGAGGAAGGGAATGTTCCAGACTTGTCTTTACTGCAGAAGAAACATTCGCGATACGGAAAGCGTCTCTAAAGAACTCCCAAGAAAGGTCATGAGTCATCTGTAGATGCTGCGAAGTCCGAGAGAGTGAAAGGTCAGGCCGAGGCCGAGGCAGGCGAGGCGGAACTTCCCTTTCCCTCTGTGCCCACAATGCACTTGCCTTCTCCAGCGTCTCCCGCTCCTCTCCTGTGCACCGTCCAGTCTACATCTCCTCTTTGTCCTCTTGCTCTTCCTCTCAGCCAGAGGTTATCACCATTCAGACTTTAACAGAACGATAATCTCTTTTCAAATCCTTCTCTTCTTTAATCCCTCTCTTCCTTTTTTTTTTCTCTCTCTCTCTCTTTCACACTCCGAATGATGTGTTTCCTGGAGTTTCAACTCAGTTCTGGGTGGAGAGCTTCCTGATCCTTTTTCTCAGAGCCCTCTCTCCTTTGAGCTCTGGTTCTGTGATTCTGGTTGTCTGTTGGATTGTGTACCCAAATGCTCCACAGCCTTTCATCTTCCCCACGGTCAGAGTCAACCCATCTCTCTCCAGTCCTGTCATACCTTGCTCTGGCTTCCTTCTTTTTCTGACCTGAGCTACCAGTCATATTTGGCTGCTCCTTCGTGTCTACATCAAGTCCCCATTCAAGTCCTTGGAACAGCTTTGCGATAACACCTCGTTCCTGCTTCTCCCCTAGTTCCACCCTGTGAGGGTAACAACTGTTAACACATCTTTTTCCGGCCTTTTTTGGTAATATATCAAACACATATAACACATTATTCTGTAAACTCATTTTTCCCACTTAAAAATATATACTAAAAAATCTTTCATTTCACTTTTATCCATCATATTTTTCAAATTTTATGACAGCTAATGACTTCGGATTTTATATTCTGTTGTTCAGACAGGGTCTTCATTTCATTTTCTTCCTTTTTAGTTAATTGTGATCCAAATTCCCAAAGAGAAAAGAGGGAAAGAAAATTATGCTTAAGAGACAACATCTCCTGTTTCTGGGGCACCAAACCCCATCAGGCACTCAGGATGCAGTCAGGTGGACCTGGACCATTGTTTCACTTATAATGGGTGTTTAATAAGCATGTGTTAAATGGGAGAAGGTGGTTTAGATGGAAGAACCAGATGCAGAGCCTGTGTGATTGATGAGAGCTATCGCTAGACCACGAGAGCTCAGGGAGCCATTTGCCAAGGACTTGGTGAAGACAACCTGTGTTATGGCTTGAATCTGGAATGTCTTCCAAAAGGCTTGTATGCTCAGAGGCGGGGCTTTTGAAAGATGAAGGAATCATAAGGGCTCTAATTTCACCAACTGAGTAATCTCTTGATGGATTAACAATTTGATGATACAACTGAAATGTGACAGAAGCTTAGAAGATGAGATCTGATACTATTGAAAGGTGACAGAATCTTAGAAGGCGAGACTATATCCAGTCTGTGATGCCTTCTCTTTTCTTCTCTGTCCCTCTCTCTGGTCATTAGATGAGCACCTCCTTCCACCATCATGCCCTCTGCCTAGATGCTTTGTCTTTCCATACATCTAAAAACAATGGAGCCTATTGGCCATAAACCGAGATCTCAGAAACTATGAGCCAAACTAAATCTTTCCTCCTTGTGGTTGGTTTTCTCAAGTATGTTGTCTCAGTGAAAGAAACCTGGCTGCCACGCCCTGCTAGATACATCTTGTTCTCTTCACTCTAGGGAGGCATAGCTGGTGATTGGGTGGCAATCTTTTGATATTTCCCCCCCCAAAATAGACTGTCAGTGCCAAAATGGAACAGTGTTGAGCAAACCAGGATAGTTGGTTGCCAGCCCCTTTGTTCACACTCTTCTCTTACCGCATGGAAGTTGATTCTAGAACCTTAGTGACCACTGTCTCACTCCCATGCCTGAGAGAAGAATTCAGTCTTCCTGCCAGAATCCTTTCATGTGCACGAGACATAAGCACCCACCGTTTTCCTGCCTCAGTTAGTTTGGATTCTCTGTCACCAAACCCAGAACTTAGCAACACAACTGTACAAATGTGACGCTGATGAAATTCATTTGCATAATCTCACCACTATTATCCCCAATTGCCCTAAGGCACAAGGCAGCACACACCTGAAAATGCTACTCTTAAGTTTCATTTGATTAAGTGCGACACTTAGTTTATAGATATGCCTGGATTCTTGTAATGGTTTGTTGATTATATAGAATCATCATTCCCGGACTACCTAACAGAACAAAAGGACAAATGTTCCTTCTTGCATTTTAATGGTGGCTCAGGGAACCACACCCCCCTGTCAATTTGGAATAGAGGATCTTCTTCTGAAGGGCGTGTGGGTAACAGCGCTGGCATACACCTCACTGGACACAGCATAATTCTATTCAGACTTCGCTGCATGTAGTTGTTTTTGGAGACTCCATGTGATCTTTGGCATAGCTCCATCTGTGGAATCATTGGCCTTCTTTAAATCAAGATTTTGCAGCATTGCAAATGCTTGGAGAGGATTTAAAACATTTTTATTCTGGTGCTGCCCTGATTCCATTCTTTCTCTTAAATAATCTGCTGTAGGCATTCAAAGGGTTTACTCATCCCAGGACATGACTACAGCTAATTTGCTAAGAGCCTCTGAACATACCCCAAGCCTGCTCAGGACATCTGCAGGGAAGTTAAATCATTTTAAGTGGTCGAATTAGTCTTATGTTTCTGCTAGGAAACAAAATCGTGAATCTTGGTATTCATCACTAGACTTTTAGTGGTGGAAACGAATTATACTGCAGATACACAAAAGAAAAATAAATCCATCTTATTTCAATAGGAGCTCGACACCTTTATTTAGAAAATTTATATTTCTGAATGCTTTCTTCATACATTACAAATGAATTTTAAGTGTGGTTGTTAGGCTGATGGTTTACACCTCAAAAACAGACCAGGGAAAAAGTGGAGAGTAGAGCTACTTTGAAGTGAGAAACTAAAAGGAGAGAAGATCTATCTAATGATGGAATGATTTCAAGTGCATGCCAACCCCCGCCCCCCCCCCCTTTTTTTTTTGCAGAAGCAGGGCATTTCTGTTATGCCTAAGAAATTGTAGATAAATGTTCTCTTACAATTTAATATCCCTTTACCACTAATCTCTCCAAGACTCTATTATGAAAAACCTGAGTGGGAATTCTTCATAATGGGCCATCTTTCACTGGATATCAGTTATGGATTGTGTACATTTTGTGTGTGTGTGTGTGTGTGTGTGTGTGTGTGTGTAGGTGGGTGGGTGGGTGTGGTGTGTATTTTCTGTCTGTCGATTCTATACTGAGTGCTATTTGCTATGTACATAGGATCAGTTGGAGAACTAGGGCTATTTAGATGGAAGTAGCCAACAAAGTAAAGAGTAAAGGTCAGGTACAAACTGTAGGAGTAGATTCCTTCCTTCCTTTTGTCCTTCCTTCCTTCCTTCTGTCTTTCTTTCTCTCTCTCTTTCTTTCCTTCCTCCCTCCCTCCCTCCCTCTTTCCTTCTTCCTTCCCTCCTTCCTTCCTTCCTTCCTCTCTCTCTCATCCTCTCTCTCTCTTTCTTTCTCTCTCTCTCTCTCTTTCTTTCTTTCTTTCTTTCTTTCTCTTTCTCTCTTTCTTTCTCCTCTTTTTTTCCAGTGCTGGTGTTCAAACCTGGGGCTGTGTACCTGCTAGACCATTGTCTACTACTGACGTATGGCTCTAATCCATCTGTGGGTAGTTTCTGACTGGCTTTTGAACAAGTGCTATGGTGATTTTGATGCTTGGGAGAGAGTTAGTTTTGACTAAAATAGGCCAAGTTACCCACCTTCATTCACTCGCGGGCCTAATGAAAGCCAGGCTATCTCTGTCACATTTGCTGATGTTTTGTAGTAACTCTATGAGATCTGTTTCCTTGGTGTTGACAGCAGACATTGACATAAACAGTTAAAACAGCAAAGAAATAAATGAATGAAAGCTAAATCTGCCTTAACTAAGCTTTGCTCTTGCTCTTCTATTAGCCATGCTGTGAGTCTCTGTCTCTAAACATGGGATAGCATAAACTGAGACAGTCAAGTAACATATAAATGACTCTGGATGTGAGATGGTTTGATTTATTATTTTTTGATTTTATGATGGTGTGAAAGTGATATGAATTTATTAGGAGCTGTACTTGGAATTTTGATTTTGTTCTCAGACTAGGAATATGGGATATGAAACAGAAGCAGTGACTCTCACCTCCCACTCAGCCAAATGCTCACCAGCGTGAACTCTCTGTGTGTGATGTTGCTATCCTCTGATGCTCGGTAAGTTAGGTGTATTCACTCCATTTTTGCCTTTCAATGTTTTGGACACATCATGGCTTTATAGGGAATACCACCAATGTAAGTTGAGTCTAGCAGTGTTGCTGAAAGTGCATATTCTTTCTTTTCCTGAAAGACGGAGCAGTTGACTTCTCCATGTTGCCAAGCTGCTATCGGAAGGGACGAGTGAGGATGTAAGTGGCTGCTGGTTTTTCTGGGCTGAGGCCTGATTATCCTACTAGACGCATATGTGGCTAGGAGACCAGCCCGTGAACCAGACGCCATTCCAGCTGTGTCTCATTCTGGGACTGCTTGGGGTCTCTGTTAGCTCATCTATAAAACAACAGTTCAGGAAAATTGAACTGCTAGCTGAGTCCCTTGTCATGATGAATCAGTGTCATGCTCTCCCTCTGTGCCAAATGGCATTATTATTATTCTTGACTTCTAGCTAGAGGAAGATGATGCCCGGGAGGTGTCAGTCTTGCTTGCGTGGAAGGCCCCCACGGTGACAATAAGTTCACTCTCCCGGGAATGGTCTGTCGTGGCACTTGTTTTCTGATTATAATTCATGGTCTTGAGTACCTGTGACCCTGTGGTACTCCTACTGACTGGATTTCTCCACTTGGCTCATTTAGAATGCAGAGTTTCATCTTGAGCGAAAGTCCAACATTTACTGTCCTTTGTCACCCTCCCAAGGGGGGGGCGGGGGCTGGCAGGCCGACTTCGGTGACAATAGAAGCGATGAGAGCTCATTTGCACTGCTACTACCTTTATGTAGCGACCCCACGTGCTACCCTCCCTCTCAAAACAGCTGCCAGAAAAAGTAAAGTTCATTTCACTCTTAAAAAGATTTTAAGTTGCTTCGTTTGTGGTTTCTTATTTCCTGAGACTTCGAGGAAGTTTGACCTAGCCTTTTTTTTTTCTTTTTAATATATTTTATCGGCAAGAGAAAAGGTGGTGTTCTTGTCACTAAGCAACGTGAATAGAGAAGAATGCCCAGAGCTGTTTGTCGTATAAACAGTCCAATACTGAAGATAAAGGACTAAATCCTGACCTTTTTCTGTCCCTTCATAAACGAGTCTGAGATGCCAGCCCAGTGTCTGCTCACGTTAATACAACGGGAACGACACCTTTTGCACCTTGAACCGTGACCTTCCTTCCCAACAGAGGGGGAAATGTCAGTGTACTAACCGCATTACAACAGTGGCCAGTGTCAGCTTACCCATAAGCGACAGGCACCACATGCATGTGATTTCTACTGAAGGTATTTATTCCAGGATTTTGTTCTTTGGCTTAATTTCAAAAAGCCACTTGACCAACTATTTTGTTCTAATAATTTAAAATTAATCTGGCTTTGGTTTTGAGTATTGTCACTTAAAGACGGAGATATACAGAGATCTGTTTTCTTATTTCACAGATTAAAAAAAAAAACAGAGAGGTTAGTTGATTTGTCCAATGTCATTACACTTAAAAAGATCGAAGGGTGTCCCTAGGATTCATGTGTGCTAATACGAAAAACTCAGAGACACTAAATAATGAACTTCCCACAACAAAGCATTTTCTCTGAAGAGAATAGCAAGCTTGGACTAAGGAGAGGAACCAAAGGGGTGGAGGAATAGCGCAGCAGTTAGAGCATTCGCCTAGCAAGTTCAAGGCTGTGAGTTCAATTCCCCAGTACCACAAAAGTTAGGCATTGTGGTATAGATCTATGGATGCAGCACTTGGGAAGCTGAGTCAGGAGGATTGCTATGAGTTTGAGGCCAGCATGGACTAACTAGTGAGGTCAGAACCAGCTGGGACTACAGAGTAAGACCCTGTCACAAACAAGAGAATCAAGAATTACATTTAATATTCATTCCATAAATACTTATTATATGGTTAACATATACTATTTGGTAGCTGGTAGAAATATGGGTTTCTGACTTCTTATGTGGCCTGAGAGAACAAGATTCCTCTTCTTTGTCCCAACATATAGTTATTTTAATTCATTCGCCCATTACACCATTCATTCATTCAATCAACAGACATTTACTGAGCATGTATGCTGAGTTGGAAAATGAGAAAACAAGGATTCTGAATAGGCTAGTCTGTCGTTCAGGGATCTCAGAACCACGTTAAGGAGAAAAGATCTTTCCACTTTGACATGCAACATTAAAACCCCATACGAGATTTCAGGTGTTTCTAGAGCAGTCCAGGACAGACTGGTGACTCAGGAGTGTCTTCTGGACCAAGTGACAAGAGCTGCATGTTGCCAGGAGGCATTATCTCTGCGGATAGTGAAGGGCTAAAGGGAACTGTCATCCTAGGCTGCAAATTCAACATATACAACAGGTGTCAAGTAAGAAGTGCGGTGCCATGTGGTTACACAAGGAGGGGAGAAGAGGGGAATTGCGGAAAGCATGCTCCACATGGACCTAGTGTAGACCCTGTCTAAAGAACGGTCCACCTCTGTATGTCAGTGATTGCTATGAGATGAAAAGGAATTTTGAAGAATTGTACCCCAGCTAGCTCTTAAATTTCCAGTTTGGAAGTCACCTGTCACATCTTATTGGCCAAAATAAGTCGCATCACTACCCATAACTTCTGAGGTGACAGGGACATACAGTGCCATCCTCTACTGAGAAATAGGAGGCAGGGTAGCTGTGATCATCATAGCATTGGTCTACTAGTTAAACATTATCAGAAAAACTAAGATATCAAAGCTGTTTGATGGATGTTACCTGCTTTTATTCTAGTTTGTAGATAACCGCTCGCTCCACAAACACGTTCTCATTTTGTTCCTTAGATCATATTTTCAAGTCATTTTTTCTGGAAGCTACATGATGAACCATTCCTTTGGTACGACAAGTTTGCCTGAAGTGATCATGTGCGTCTACCACTTAAAAAAACTGTCTGTGTTCGAGATATTGTACTAGAACGTTGGGACTACAGTCTCCCCTTGTGAGTGTGCATATGTGTTTATGTGTATTCATGTGTGTGTGTGTGTGCACATGTGTATCTACAAAGAGAAATTTGCAAAATTTTGGCTCATCTGTAACGGTAGTTAGTTGAGTGTACGTGACAGTTGCATTGTGGCCATTTACCAGGGAATAATTATTATTATTCTGTGTTTGTTTTGAGTATTGATCAGTCCACTTGGTTAAAGTTAGGTTAGGCCTATTGATTTTCTCACACATTGTACAATTCATGCCTACTCTGGGTCGGGCAGGGTTTGCTGGAATTTGGAGATTTGCACAGCAATGGCCCCCTAGAGAATCTCTTCCTCTGAGGTATTTTTGGGCAATGGAGCAGGCTTTCTTAAGATGCAGCCCCATTGCTGACAGAATGTTGTCCTATGCAGAAGGACCACTCTCTCCTCGACTTCTTGGAGGAGAAAGTCATACTTCTCCTAAGCGCTGGTTGGACATGAGCACTGTGCATCACCCTTTTGTCAGAAGCTGCTAGAAAGCATAGGCCATGCGGCGCAGCCAACAGTTGCAAGTGAAAAACTTCTTGTGGCACGCATATTCTCATCATTCCCAGTTCCAGGTGTGATTTTCTCCTTGTTTCCCTCCTTCTCTTCTTCTGCCTTTCAATTCCTGCTACCCTGTGTCTTGAGTTTCCTTTAAGTCCTTCCTGAAATAAGGGGCAGCACAAACATGCAACAAAAAGAGACAGATTGCTTTCCTTAGAGTTGACTTCTTCTGCTCTGGACCCTTACTTTTTTCCTCAAAATTTTATTTGTATATGTTTGTGGTATAAACTCATTTATGCATTGACTACATCCATTTTGGGCAATTGACGCATTTGGTCTTTCTTCCCCCATTCCCCTCCGCTGTTCTGATTCTCTCCTGCCCACAGTCCTCTACCAGTCTCTGAGAAGTCCATCTCCCTCTTTCTTGTCTTGTCCTGGGAGTCATTATGGTCCTTTCTGATGTTAAATGCCAGCATGTTTAAAGAACAACTTAGATGCCTGAGTTGTGATACAATTGAATAATGAACTAATATTTAGGCTGAGCATTAGAAGAAGCTTACCCAGAAAACCCAAGGGGATAGATTGGTCTCATGAGTTGATTTTAACATGCAGACTAGGTCATGTGCTTTTCCTATCATAACAAGTTATCATTAACTGGCATTCTACTATGTCAAAATCCGTAGGAATTCTGCCACCAACTGAGCTGAGCTGAACTGAGCCAACGAGGCTGGTCACAGTGAGCCTTTCACCCTCTCTACTGCAGGTCTTTGTTCCTCCCAGTTTCCCCAGTCTCCTGAATGCTCAGGATCTCCACTCTGCCCTCTCATGGCCCGGCACACTTCTCCCAAAACAGGACTCTCAGGGTGGTTGTGAAGCTCCTGGTCGAGTACTTGCTTAGCAAGTGTGTGGTCCTAGATCCAATCCCCAGCTCCAAACACATATGCACAAAGTTAAAATGTGTCCTGTTTCCCCTACCTTCCTTTCATAATGAGTAGCAACCTAGTCCCTGCTGTTTAGCAATGTATCAATAATCTAGAGAGTCGACTGGCCCTGCTACTTTGGGCCTGGGCAGCACAGTGTGTCATGGAGGGACGATGGGATGGGGAAGGCCTGCTTACCTCACAGTGTCTTGGGAGGCAAGAAGACAGAGAAATAGGAGCAGAATCCCAACATCCCCAATCGAGGGCAACTGCCAGTGGCCCAGTTTCCTACCATTAGGCTCCACCTTGTAATGTTCCGCCACTGTCAGTAGTGCCACATACTGGTGACCAGTTCCTTACGCACAGGTGTTGGGGGGGACATTCAATACCCAAACTATAGCATCTAAGAATATTTTCGCATTCAACAAGAGTCTCTCTACTCTGTACCTCATTTTCATCTCTTGCAAAGGAATCAAAGCCTTAAGACAAATAGCTTGCGAGCGACTACCTCGATTGCTCTCGTATTGGTTTTCTTGAAGGCAAAATCCCAGGCTCTGACGTTCTGTTTGCCCAGTTGGTACCACAGACGAAATAAGCTGCAGGATATTCACAATTCCCAAGGCTCCAAACTTTGAATCTAGTATTAAAACCATAACCGGGGATCTTTGTTCATTTATTTGCTAAACAGAGCTCATCTTAAATGTACTTTTTAACATAATTTTCCTCCAGGAACTAGAAAAAGTCCATTATGATCATTGTAACTGTTTAAAAAGAATAACACTGCATTTAGAAAAAAGATGCATAATTCGGTATTTTATTAGTTCAGTTATTACTCCCACATCACAACCTGCTTGAGTTATGATTTGTTCTACTCTCCGTAGATTAAATATTGCTATGGAAACACATATTATATTGGGATAAATCACACAGTTGAGAAAAAGCTGTACCTACAGCATATGACGTGTGATCAAAAACTACAATGAATGTTTGAATTTTAAAATTTTGTTATAGAAAAAGACACATCTCTGTTAAGCCCCCAAGATCCCCTGGCTTCACGTACACTTGCTCTTCCATCTTTCCACTTTTGGGAGGAATTGGGGGTGTCCTCTTTTGTGGGTGCCGTCCGTTGTGCCATTGTAGCTGCCTTGATGTCCTGAATTCTTTCAGAACATTTACTTTTTATGGTCATTTTGACTTTGGTGAAAAGATGAAGTCACATGATGCCAAGCCTGGTGCATGAAGCAGGGGAAGAAGACACACTGTTGTTTCTACAAGCCCCCCTTCCTGTTGGGTAGCAGGGCCTTCACCACATGTGCTCACCATATAAAACTTCGGGCGCTGCTTCAGAAAGTGGCGCGCACCAGGGGATAAGTGTGTTAGGAGGACGGCAGAGTACTTTCACGGGATATGAGGATAATGTGTCTCTTACTGCAACAACATTTTTTAATGTAAACACTCGCCACATATGTTGATCACACCTTGCGTTTTTAGGGCTTTCCATTTTATGGAAGAGATGCCAACTTGTTTGACTTAAATCAGAGAAAAATTGGTGCAATGATTTTATAAAATTAATGCAAAAAAAAAAAACAAGAAAAGGTGGGAGAGAGCTGAGGGATGCTGAGTGGCTGGTGCCACCACCAAGGCTGCTGTTAGGTAGAACCCGACTGGGCTGGTGCTGGCTCTGTGCTGCTGTGACCTGGAACCGTGCCAGGGGCCTGTGCATGTGTGCTAGGACCACTGCTTCTGTGGATCAGTGACTTCAGTTGTCTCTTTTCTTTGCCTGTGGTGATGGAGGTTAAACTCAGGGCCTTTGCACATGGGCTATCTCTCCAGCACTTTTTATTTTTTATTTTGAGACAAAATCTTGCTGAGTCTTAATGTTACCCACACTGATCTCAAACTTGCATTCCTTCTGCCTCGGTTGACTGTACCCAGGCCACATGCATGGCTCTGTGGCTGGCAGGGAGAGGAAAGGGGAAATCCGAACCTTCCAGCTTAAGCAGAAAGGAGAAGGCCCGTCTTGCACCGAGACCTAACTCAGACTCCTCAGGCACACGAAGGATTCCCCTAAATGCAGATACATGAGTCAGTCAGCTTTTTCTTGCTCTGAAAAACATTCCTGAGAATTTCAGCTTAAAGGAAGAAAGATGTATGCTGATTAAGCTTTGAAGGTTTCCATCCATGGCTGGTTGGCCCTTGCTTTCTGGCTGTGGCGAGATAGTACATTGTGACAGTGTGGCAGTGCAGAGTTGCCCACACCTCAGAGTGGCTGGGAAGCCGAGATAGATAGACAGACAGAGAGAGAGAGAGAGAGAGAGAGAGAGAGAGAGAGAGAGAGAGAGAGAGAAGTCCCAGTAGCCCTTCAATGACCCAATTTCCTTCTGTGAGGTCCTGTCTCCTAATGGTTCCAGCACCTTCCAATACTTTGCAGGCCAGCAACCAAGCTTTCGACACATAGATCTTTGGGGGACATTTCCAAACCGTGGCCATACGTAAAGAACTCTGCTGCTTATACACAGAAACCTGAGTGTAATTCAAGCCCCAAATACAACACCTTTAAAGGAGAAATTTCTAGGCAAGTGCATTCAAAATTGTTCTCGTTTTGTTAATCTAGGTTTCAGCACAGAGGCAAATGTGACAGTGCCTACCCTGGGTGCCTCTGGAGCTTGCAGGTTGGTTTCCCAAAGGAGGCGATGCCACAATCGCAAGATCTATTGTCAGGAAAATAAAGAACGAGCAGGCTGCCGTGAAGAATGAGATCTAATTCCTGCACTTAAACATTTTCTTTGTGAAATTGTACAAAATATCAGACGTAAGATGAACAAAGAATTGGGTTGAAATGTATGGTATTTTTTCCATTACTTCAATAGAGAGGCACTTTGGAACACACACACACACACACACACACACACACACACACACACCCCAAATCAATGAAATTCAGAAAGCATTCTTATAATGGCGTTTTATTCTTCAGGGTAAAAATAAATAAAGGCCACATGCATTTGATACATCTATAATTGTTCTATAGAATAATACATATCACGTCATAAATTGGTCTTTTATATATAAAATACAACTATCTCTGAATATAAGGTACTATTGCATATCGACCATAACATACGACTGACTATGTAACATACGTAATACAGTGGAGTGCATCATTTGGCTCATTTATCTTTTTGTTTCATTTCTTCCTCTTATTTGTTTGTCCATTTTGAGGCTCATTAGTTGATAGTATTGTATCTTATTAAGTAGGTATTTAGAGAGAACGTTAAAGCAACACTTTCAATGATTTATTTGAAAGTTTTTTGTCGCTGTGCTCCCTGTTTCCATCAGCTTATGAGGAAATGGAAAGCTGGCTGCACATCAGTGTAAGCTAATGTTCATTCTAGTTTCCCCATTTATTTTTGTGAGATTAATTCATGGGCCAGTGCAGAATATTAGATGCATTAACTTAAATAATCGATACATGGACAATAAAAAAGCAGGAAATAAAAAAGCAGATTTGGGTTATTTTGAAAAAAAAAAAAGGTGGTGAGGCGTGTGGTAAGTAAAGGCAGGTGTTTAGGAGATAGATGATCTTGCCCCCAGTCCAGGTGCCCTGCTCAGGAGGCCCCTGCTTCATCGGGCGTCACTTTCCCTAGTAAGAAAGGCTGCTACAGATTTCGGGGTTAACTTGTGGTTAATGCTACTTCTTAGTGAGCTTGGCCTTGCTGTCTAGGTTGTTAGTGGAAGTGGCCGGAAGTGGTCTCAACCTACATGTATGTAGGAGCAGAACTGTAGACCAACTTTATACCAGGTCTATTTTCCAGGGAAGCACTTCAGCATAAGTTCTGGTCAAAGTCACATCCCACAGAGCTTGAAAAAGCCACCACAGCAGGGAATCTATCTCTCCTTACACACTCGTATTTCTTCTGTGTGTAAGTCATGGGCAAGGCCGCTACTGTGTAGAGTTCACGGCATGGGCTGTGGAGTCTTAGGTAACTGATTCTTGGGAAACCACATCCCCATGAAATGCAGATAAGTATCTACAAGTGAATTGTGTAACCTCCCCACACCCCTCCGTGGTGCATGGAGAAACCGTGACAAAGCTGCTAGAAAGGTGAGCACAAGGTTCTTAGAACACTGCCTGGCATACAGAAAGTTCTTATAATCAAAATAGGATGGTTAACTTTTATATGCTTTAAGGTTTTATAGGTGCTTTCACATATTTTTTGTTTGATTATAGTATCTATACTGTAGACACTTTCTCTATTACTTGTATTACATACTGGTGATACTAAACATATTAATAGTATTATTTGTGATCCTAAAAGTATGAATAGTGTTATATCCTTTAGCATTATTATTTATTTACTTATTTCTTATTTATGTATGCAGTGAGACTGAGCCCAGGACGTTGCACATTCTAGGCAGGTACTCCGCCCCTAAGTTACACCGCCCAGCCTTACACTACGCATTTTATTAAAATTCTTTAGGCTCACAGATGTGGAAATGTTCAGTTATGGTCTTTCAGCTAGTAACTGGTGGGACTGGGGCTTGAACCCATGTCTGCATATTTTGGGAGTTTCAACCAGCTCACTGTTGTCAACCAATTTTAATAGATATCCCCTTCATCTCACTCTTCATTTATGTTCAAATGGACTCAGATTTACTCAGGTTTCCTAAGTAGTTAATCACACTACTTTTCAGTATCTCAATTATGCTTTTACATTTTATATGGATTTACAGCAAAAATTTGGAGCGAAAACAGGGCTTCAGACCTTGTGCTTAGATACTAGAGAGTCTGGAGTCATGCAATTTCTCTTTTTAAGTTCTATATTGATTTGCAGTGATATCACAATAAACTATGCATGCATGAAGTGAACAACTTGAAAATCTTGAGGTATGTGTCTGCTCCTGAAGTCACCTGCACAGCTGAGTCAAGGAACAGTCTCATCATCTCACAAGTTGATGCCCCTTTGATCCATTGTCCTCACCCTTCTCTCTGGCAACAGCCACTCCTGTTTCCAGGCCACAACAGACTTGCTTTCTATCACTAGGAGTAAATTTGCATTTTCAGGAGTCTCATTTAAGTGAGTCGTACACATGTATTCTTTTCTTTTGCTCAGCCCAACTATTTGAGATGGATCCATGCTGGTCACATACATCAATAGTACATTCCTTTTTATTGTTGCATAGCATTCCATTGGAGGGGTGTTCTATAACACCCCATTGTTTATCTGTTGGTTTATTGATGGATGTTGGATTCTTTCCAGTTTTGGCTATTACAAATAAAGCTAGTATGAACATTGGTCTATAAATATGTATACATTTCTTTACCCAGAAGTCTAATGGTGAGGCTACGTAGTAAGTATATCTTGTCTTAGTTACTTTTTTGTTGTTGTGACTCAATACCTGACATCCACAAATTTTAGGAAAGGAAAGGTTTATTTTGGCTCACAGTTTCAGAAGGTCACAGTCCTTTCAGGGGTGGCCAGCAGCAACGGAAGTACATGGCAGAGGCAGAGGTGGAGGCAGCTTCTCATGACATCACAGACAGGCAAGTTGAGACTAGTTGAGACCAGTCCTAGTTCCAGCCCTAGTCCTCAAGGAAGGCAGGATGCAGCTTATGTAT